>JAOBSW010000566.1:0-64799 GCA_026214975.1 Gentiana macrophylla | reverse complement strand
AAGAAAGCTAATTTTGTCTTATTGTATAATTATGGAGTAACATTATAATAATAGATAAAATCACCAGAATCTCATAAATGGATAGAAAATGTTTTTCATAGATACAAAAGCTGGCTCACACATAATAGATATTATTTACTACACATGTAGTTACACATACTAAACCAAGCAACAGACTTAGCTTGTGACAGAGCTGTCACTCTCATGTGATAAGATAAATCTATCTAGTAGATATGATAAATATGATAACATAGATCTATTTCTTAACATCCTCCTCCAAACTAAACGTGGGAACAACCTCAACATTTAGTTTGTGTCTGAAAATGTCCAACTGAGGGCCTGTTAGGGCTTTAGTAAGAGCATCAGCTATCTGCATGGAAGATGGCACAAATTGCACAGACAGTTGCTTATTGATCACTTGATTCCTCACATAGTGGACATCTACCTCTATATGCTTTGTCCTAAAATGATAGACAGGGAGTTGTGAGCCAAGTAAATAGCACTTTAGATTGTCGAGACCAAGCCACCGGAATTGTTGAAAGAGTAATCCCATTTCTCACATGAAATGCTTGATCCGTAATAATTCAAAGGACAGATTGGCCATGACTATATTGAGATCACCGAGGATTTGGAAACAACACTTTGTTTCTTAGAACTCCAAGGCACCAAAGATCCACCAATAAAAACACATAATAGCCTCAAAAAGATTTTCTATCACAGGTAACAAGCTTCAATCTGCATCACAAAAATCCATTCATTCTGCAGTAGATCCACCACTTTAAACATCAAACCATAAGTGCACGAGTCCCTTTAACATATCTCGAAGTTTTTCAAGGCATACCAATGGACTTGAGTTGGTTTTTATAAGCAAGATCGAGATAGTTTACGAATATGCAGATCTCGGTCTAGTGCAAGTCGATATTGTAAGCCTCCAATTGTACTTCATACACTTGGAGAGTTCATGAGGTCACCTTGATTTGATCTGCAGCAGGCTTGAGATGATCGAGCTTGTAACCTCTTCAAGAGTTTGGGATGCATAGTGACCTTGAGTCATATATAAACTGCTCAGGTCAATTTGTAGTGTTTTTAATGATATATTTTACATCAATTTCCCCGTATATGGATGTTTTTCATAGAAATCGGCTTATAATCGATTAATTGAGTAAATAGTGTTTTTAATAGGTTAATTGCAAAATGTAATGATTTATGTGCTTAAATTGTGATTTTATGTTATTTTGGGATTGTGTTACGCTTTTGTATATTTTCCTATGTTATAGATACATATTTTGGCATGCAAGAGGATTAAATGATGAGGTTTTGCATGGAAGAGAAGTGAAATGGAAGGAAGATGGAGATAAAGCTTGGAATGAAGCTTTCAAGCAGCCGAACTTCCGATGCAGTTCTTGATATGATATACACTGATTTGACTCTCGACCTCAAGAGAAGATTTGTAGGTCTTGAAGAGAGGATTCTACAGGATTTTGAATCACTTCATTCCGACTTATGAGGCCTGAGATATGAGCGTTACAAGTTTGGATGCTGTTGCTGAAACTTGTGGAAAATCCCAAATATACTCGTATCTACGACGGGCTAATCAAAAGGTGTTTTCTCGAAGAAGAGTCCTTAATGAAAGTTGTAGAGTTTTCCGAGAGCTTAATTATGACATTCGGATCATAATTTTTGGAGGTCTACAACTCAAGATATGAATTTTAGAAGTTTGAGTCCGTAAGTGAATCAGCGCCCATGCAAAGTCGAAACGCGTGTTTTACATTCGTAGTCTTCGTGAAAGAAGCCAAACGCACGTTCATGCTCCGTCCTGGCATTCGGGACGGGCGCCCAGCTTAATCGACGGGCGCCCACCGCCGCTTTTGGTTGAAAACCGACTTAGGTTAATTAGAAAAATCGCCTCGATTTTCTATTTAAAGTTAAATAATTTCAAACCCTAATTAATTCGAATTTCATACATCAAACACAAGAGAGCACCGCGCACTCTGAGATTTTCAAGGCGGTCACCTGAGCCTTGTGCTCGGTGAACCGAGGTTAGATTGAGTAGATTAGATGTTTTCTTTTCGTTCTTGGATCCTTCAATGTATGAGACTATGTGAGTTCTTCTTGATTTATTTAATTCCGCTTTTATTCATGATCTTGGTTCTTTTTGGGTTTTTCTATGTTTGTATGGCTATGTGAATAAATTGAGAAATTAGTTCACGATAGATGTTTACAATACTGGAAGTTGAGTAACGTTAGATCACCATGAAAGATAGGATTTTTAATCATTAATGATGACAAATTAATCGGTTAATCATCTAGGTTGTTAGATTCGATTATACGAGAGTAACTTGAATCTACACCGAGTTTTGTATTGAAAATCAGTCTCAACATTCGGAAGATGAGAGATTGATAAATTGGATTTACTAAGGAATTAGAATCCGTAGCTTGAGAATAGATCCACTAAGGAATTAGGAATTTGTATCTCGTGTAAAGGTGAAACCACAATTTGAATTAAAGTCATGAGATGAACTAGGATTGAGATCATTTAGTTTGTATTTTGTTTGATCCTATGTATCCTTAGTTTAGGTTTTTATTATTTGTTCTAGCTTAGATTTATTTTGATTGTTCTTTTACTGCTTTTTATGTTTTGTCTTTCGTTTATTTGTTTCGTTAGTAACAATTGGTAGAATTAGTGAAATTAGATTCAACATCCCAATTCCTGTGGATCGACCACAGACTTACCCTACTATGCTATCAACTACCCGATATTTGGTCGGTTAGAGTTAGTTTGCATGTTAAGTATAGGTTTATAAATTTTCTTTTGTTTTTATGATGCAAAATCCTCCCAACATAAACCATCAGATTTTTATGTGCTTCCATGCCTAGAAAGTGTGTAATAGAGCCAAGATCTTTGAGAGAGAATTTGGAATGAAGCAGCTTTCACAAACTTCGATCAGATCTTGTGAATCCCTCAGAACCAAGATGTCATCCATATAAACAAGAACATAGAGTAAATTAGTGCCAGTTTTTAAAATAAATAAGGATGAATCTGAGGCTAACTGATGAAATCCCCAACTCAGCATCTGCATTTTCAGAGCTCCAAACTAAGCCCTAAGTGCTTGTTTGAGGCCATATAAGGCTTTCTTGAGCTTGCACACATAATGAGGCTTTTGTGCATCAACAAAGCCTTCTGGTTGAACCATGTAAACATCTTCCATTAGAGCTCCATTGAGGAATGCATTATCAATATCTACTTGATGAATATGCCAGTTTTTGCTAACTGCTATAGCCAGAACTACCTGATAGTAGATGCCTTTGCTACAGGACACTGAAAGTTTCTGTAAAATCAACACCATAAGTTTGATGGAAACCCTTGGCTACCAATCTAGCCTTATGTTTAAGTATGGTCCCATCAGGCTTCAATTTGACTACCAATCTAGCCTTATGTTTAACTGGATTCTGACTTGTGCTAGGTGGTACAAGTATCCAGGTGTCATTCTTTTGCAAAGCATCATACTCAGCCGCCATTGCATTCTTCCACTCAACACAAGCCAATGCTTCTGAGACCTTAGTAGGTTCAGAAAGATGAGCAGGAAGGACAGTGGACATCAGTTGTGCAGAGTAGGTTTTAGGTTTATATATGCCACTTTTAGATCGAGTTTGCATAGGATGTCCATGATTAGGTTGTGGATGAGGTGTAGGAGGTGACACACTGTGTGAACTTGCAGAATCAGAACTGGACTTAGGGGAAACTGTGGACTATTGTGGATCATGTATGGCTAGTGGAGAAAATGAATTATGTGTAGGTGTGGTGTTAACGGGTGCAGTGGGTGAGACACAGGGTCTAGTATTCACTCTGGAGATGAAGCAGCAGCAGGGACACTTTGCTTCACAGATATAGGCACATATGCATCTTGTACAAATTGAAACTCATGGATGACTGTAGAAAACCAGGAAACAACATCAGGAGCAGTTGGGACTTCTTTGTGATGTCCTTGAGTAAAGCCTTTTTCAAAGGGAAACTCAGATTCATTGAAGACAACGTTTCTTGTGATGAAGATTCTTCCTGTCTTCACAAGACAATTGTAACCTTTATGGAAGGTGATGATACCTAAATAGTACATTTACTTGTATGAAACCTAAACTTAGGTTTGAGGAAAGGTCTTAAGTGTGGAAAGCAAGCACATCCAAAGACTTTAAAGAATTTATAATCAAGAGACTTGTTGAACAGGGTTTCATAAGGTGATTTGTTTTGTAAAACAAGTGTAGGTAAGGCATTTATGACAGTAACAGCCTCCACAAAGCTATCCCACCAATAACTAAGTGGAAGGGATGCTTGAGCAAGCATGGTTAAACCTAGTTCCACTATATGTCTGTGCTTCCTTTCAGCTCTTCCATTTTGTTGATGGATGTGAGGACGGGGGTGCTAAACCAATTCCTTGTAGTTTGAGATAAGATTCTAGTGGTCTCAGATTCCCTCCCCAAATCGATTGAAAACACTTAATTTTAGTAGAAAATGGTTTCAACAAGAGTTTTAAAGCTCGAACAAAGGCGGAGAAAACATATTAGACGAAGAGAGGCGATTCACAGTATCCGGTAACAACTCCGGCCGGCCAGACGGATGCCATAGACGCAAAACTACTGCCAGAAGTAAGTGGTCCAGTTGTTGAGCTGGTTCCAGCTCCAGGATCAACGCCGGTGTGCTGAACGGTGCCACCACTTGCAGGTGGTTGCTCAGAGGTGGCCATAAGTGCCGAACCTCACCTCCTGATCTGAGATAAAATCAACGAATCTCATAAATGGATAGAAAATGTTTTTCAAGATACTATCTTTGGCTCACACGTAATAGATATAGTGTTTATTACACATAAGTAGTTACACATACTAAACCAAGTGGCTTATACTAGGCTTGTGGCGAAAGTCGGCATTTCTTGTGAATAAGATAAATCTATCTAGTATATATGATAAATATGATAACATAGATCTATTTCTTAACAATAACTAAGACATAATCAGAAATGTTACTTATGAATTAATGGTGACATATACCTTACATTAAACGTCCAGATCAATTAATCTAGTAAATAAAGTAATAGTTTTTGTGTGACCTCGTGCTTGTAAAGATTATATATATGCCGTTGTAATCATCAAAATTTCGACCATGAGCAATTGAAGTATGTCTTAAAAAACTCGAGTGCCATAGGTAATGGACTTGTAAACCTTTTTTCTAATTTTTATTTTTTTATAATATTATGTATAGGGAAGGAGGCTAAAATCCACTTTAGTTTGGATGAAATGTTTAATGTCATGAGATTGCAATGATTATTAAACGTACTGGAAATTGTTTATTTTTATAATCTCGAAAAACTGAATGTATGATGTAAAAAAAAATGATAAAACAAATAGTGACGGACCGGGATTTTTTTTTTTTTTTTTTTTTCAGTGGAGACTAATTCAAAAAAAAAAGTTTAGAAAAACTTGATTTCGGGCGCCGAAACAATGGCGGCGAGTCGATAATAAATCTTTTATGAAGTTGAACTAAATGAAAAATTATGCTGCAATAATAGGAATACAGCTAGCTTGCCTATGTGTAAAATCCATGGACCCCACCCTTGCCCATGTGGGTCCACCCCGCACCTTATCCCTTGTCATCCAAAACACCATACTTTTATCCATCATCCCATCCCACACACAACACCTCACTTTACTCACACTTATAACTACCCAACCATTTTCCCAAACTTTACCCCAGTCACCCTATCGCACCACCTTCGCCCCATTTCACCTTGCACCCTGCCTCACTTACACCCTCACCATGCCATCACCCCCTAACACCTCACACATCATTACAACAAAACCACCTACCTCAAGGACAGAGCCATGAATGTATGTCTGGGTGAGCTAATGAACCGTGTTCAAAGGTTGGGTGAGTTAGATTAGGATGATTCAATGGATTGTATTGTATTATATCATTTTCTTAATATTAAAAAAATGTTTATGTAGGGCTTAGCCCCTAATTCATGTAAGTACCTCCGTCATTGACTACCCTTAAGTCATCCTACGTACCCTCACACTCACCTCACCCATGCTTATAGTCACATTGTCTCAGGGGCGGCTGCATGATTTTTGAGATATATACGGGTCAAGGTTCGAAAATAACACATCTTATTACAAGTTTTTAATACATTAACTTTAAATTTCAAGTGTAGATCTGGGTTGAGGTCGATATTTTAAAATTTTAATGGCCAAGATACGTATTAGTGATAAAATTTTCAAAAATTATAAAAATATACACTGATTTTTTTTTATTATTTTTTTATTTTTGGTTTAGGGTCAATTGACCCAACCCCTGAGTGCCGCCGCCCTGCACTGTCCCAGCTTACCACTCTCACCTCACCACTGTCCCTAAGCACCTCACCATACTACCCCGTTCATATGTCCTCATAGAAATGTAATGCCTTCATTATATTAATTATATCACATTACATTCCTTTCATTCAACTATGCTATATTACACTATATCCATCCAAACTAACCACATGCAGGTACGGTCTATATCTCTTAATAAGTGTTTGTCTTCTGACTTATCTAGATATAGAAGATTTAAAATACAAAATCTAAGACTCAAATCTTTAACTTATATCGATTAATAAACTTAATAAATATGTTATTTTACTAGCTACATGAACATATATACCCTCTCTAGTAATTGTTTGTTTGCTTAGTTGGCTCAGCTTGTTGTCTGTCTAGTTGGCGTAGTTTTGATATGGGCCAATACTTGAGGGAGCGTACGTGTTAAAGTGTATAATGAAATATAGTAGCACATTCATTTACTATCACTAATTGGTATTAATAAATGTGCTAACTTATTTCTTAACACAACACATTTTTTTCTGCGGCTCAATCGAATCTTCTTACGCTTGAGCAGACAGGATGCTAGTACACCCTAATAGTTTAGGATATGAGTTGAGTATGAAATGAATAAATGTTACAGGAGTACGATTTTCTAAATGATAGTAAGTTTTATGAGACAATTTTTTATTTTTATTTTTAAATGGACATTCTTTAAGAAATGTTATTTTCTACTTCTTGAACTTGAATCTTTTAGGATCCAGCTACAAGTTACTTCATCGTTAGAATTTATGCATATATAATAAATAAATTATTCATTTATCTTGTCACATATATAATAATATTTTAATATAATTACTTTGTACACGATCCCTGGTCGGCTTTCAACTATTCAGCCAAATGGATTCACAGTAGAGAACATCACAGAAGCCAATCAAGCGTGCATCTTTTTTATTGTTTTATTTATTATGTCAATAATTCCAATAATTATTAATAACGACAAGAAGAAATTGTTTTGTCACAACCCAAAATTATGCAGGCCATTTATTTTCTTGCTGGTTAGTAGCTTGCAGTTTTAAATGCTGCCGTCTACAACTAAAATTATAAACTCTCATATACAGTAGTTCTTAATTTATATCTCTTTGTGATCTACATATCAATGAAATAATTAAATGTTTTAGCATTAATATTTAAGCTTTAATATTGAATATATCTGCTCAAAAAAAATACTGAAAATATCAAACTGATTTTAAAATGTGCAGGTACAGTCAATGCATTTTTCTTTTGATTAATAAAGTAAAATAAAAGTGAATTATATAGGAAAATGATGATTAAATTATATTTTGGTTTTGAAATGTGTCTAATAAGAGATATTTAGCAAAAATGTCTAAGATTATTGAACAATAATGTATTTAATTTAAATAACGCAGACGTTAAATTTAAGGTTTTGGCTAATTTAAAAATCCGCATGCAAACTGCTAAGTTGTTTTACTTATTGAAATTAATTCAAACGATCGACTCATTTGGGTATACCAAATGGTGAATGGTGATCTCTATACATCTATAATATATATGAAAATAAAATCGTGAATAGGTATATATATATATATATATATATATATATATATATATATATATATATATGGGAATGAGGAGAAGAGACATAAATATTTAAATCAATTGAGTAGAAGGGCGATTTTTGAAACTTTTGCGTAAAGATGACAAAACTATTTATTCATTGTCGAAATTCACTTGTGTTAAAATTCATTGCTCAAATTCACCGATTTAAATTCACCATTTAAATTCACTAATTTTCAAAATTCATCGTCGAAATTCACTAATTTTAGGGATTCATCGCTCAAAATTCATTGTCAAAATTCACGATTTTTGATTCACATGGGAGATTCACTGATTTTAAGGATTCACTGTTTGTCTTCTCATTATAAAAAATTATGCATTGTCATTCCCTATAAAAAATGTAAATGCCATCTCATATTCTTAAAATATTTTAGATTATGTGTCTTAATTTTCCATATATATATATATATATATATATATATTGCTTATTGAATTACACCGTACGCATGCAGTAACAAATATTATAATCTATGTTATTCAACGGTTTGGTCATCAATATTGTGCCTTGTACATTATTCATGGATTTTTCTGTTAGGATCATAGTTGTCTGAGTATAGAAAGAGTACAAACTACAAATGCATTAATAAACCCACGGGAAAAGCACCTCCGGACTAAACCCTTCCGTTTCGTATGGATCGCTGAAAATGGATGAAATAAAATGAATTTGATAGAATAAAATTAGATGTAATGGAATAGACGAGATTTTATTCCAATCTTTGACATCTAATAGAATGAAATTGACGACATTCGATATATTGTGACAAATGACATGATTGATACTGATGTAGTGTCAATAAGGGGTAAGGGTGGTGGTAAGGCATGCAGTGGCACTAGGTGTTTGTGGTGGGGTGGTGAGGTTGGAGTGTGGGCAGTGGTGGTGGAATGTGTGGTGCCAACCGGTGGTGGTGGGATGGATGGTGAAAGGGTGAGGCGGTGAGCGGTGGAGGTATACCGTGTGTACGTAATGGCGAGTAGTTGTAGGTTGCGGATGACATATGGTGGGAGATGACTGTAGTGGGTGGTAGTGGTATATATAGGCAGTCGTAGATGGTGGTGGCATAGGTGATCGAGTGATCAAGATGGTCATGGTAGAGGATGTGACGGGTGGAGGTGGAGTGAGTGGTTGTGGTATTGGTGGTAGTGGGGTGGTTGTGGCCGGCAGAAAGTGGCGGATAGGTTGTGGAGAATGGTCATGGGGTTGGCAGTGGCGGGTGATCGTAGCTTAGGTTGAGGCCCGTGGTGGTGGACTTGGTAGTGACAACTTGTAATGCTGATTCTTTAGGCCACAACGCTTGCCTATAACAACCTCCGCCCTTTTAAGTTGATGTGTAATGAATTAAAAAAACAACATAAAAAATTGGGAAATTAGGGATAAGGACACAATCTGAAATATTATTAAGCAACGGACAACTACATATTTTTATAGGAGAAGGACAATCGCATAATTTTTATAGCGAGAAGAACAAACAATGAATCCGAAAATCGGTGAATCTCCCTAGTGAATCCCGAAATCGGTGAATTTAACGGTGAATCCCGAAAATCGGTGAATCCCGACAATGAATTTTGAAAATTAGTGAATTTAAATACGGTGAATTTAAGGCGCAATAATTTAAACAAATGAATTTCGAACACAAGTGAATTTCGATAGTGGATAAATAGTTTTGTCCTTTATGCAAAAGTTTCAAAAACTCGCCCTTCTACTCAATTGATGAAATATTTTTGTCCTTCTCCCTCATTCCCTCTAAAAAAATTGATGCGTAGTGAATTAAATAACGTTTACATTACTCCCACTGCTCTGAAATAACTGAGTCAGTTGCCAAAAAGACTTGTTTCAAAATAATCGAGTGCGTGAGTTACCTTTCCAATCTGAAGATTTATTGTGTTTTTCCAACTTATACCCTTATTTATTAAGGAGTGAGAGAATAGATAAAATATTTTATTAATTATAGACTAAAGGTTTTTTAGACATTTTGACATTCAAATTAAAGTATTAACTCGCATCCTTAATATGCATGTTTTTGCAATCGTCTCAATTATTTCAAACGAAAGGAGTAGTAATTTCAAACTTAACGTAGATGATAAATCTAAATAGTTATTGAATCACGATTAAGAGTCAAATAACACTCACTATTAGACTCGATTCTAATGCATTATACTCCTCCGTTCGAATTATCTCAAGCGATTGTCAAAATCACACATATCAAGAAAGTGAGATAATTCATTGACTTTAAAATGAAATGACTAAAAAGTCCTTGGATTATAATTAATGTGACATTGTTTTTTTATCTATCCTATTGCAATAAATAAGGGTAAAATAAGGAAAAGTATCATTAATGTTGCATTGAAAATGTAACTGCCTCAAATAATATGGAACAACAAATTATTTTGGCAACTGCCTCAGATAAATTGGAACAGAAGGAGTACGTGATATCAGAATCAACTCCCCAACAAATTAATGCCGATTAAAATTCTCTTAAAATTTAAGGAAAATTAGGGATTAGGACATTTTCCATATTTTTTTTAATTAACAGTCCTAGTTAATATTTTTTATAGGCTAAAGGACATAATTAAAATTATATGACTAAATTGCCCTTGCTTAACCTGTTCTTATCTTTCAGCTTTTGAAGATAAACTCAGTGTCGGCTCATTTTTATCCCTTTTGAAGAAACTGAATGTCGGAGAAAAAAATTTACACCGACGGACTTCCATTGTTTTGTTTCCTAATTCGGCTGTTCGATCATCTAATTGGAAGGATTCGTTCTTTGCAGATCCTCTATTCATCAGGTATGTTTTGGCAATTTTTTTCTATCTTACTGTTCAAAAGAATTAGAGATCCGAAATCTGAATTTTATAAGTTAAATTTCCATCTTCTAATGAAATTGAGCATAAATGCGAGCTTCTTAAGTTTAATTGCTTCTTGATTCTGACTTTGATGTTTAATTTCTGAATACCATGTGTTTCTTATGAGAAATAATCTGATTCACTGCTTATTTTCTCTGATTCATGTTTTACCTCAATAGTGGAACAGAATTCTGAGTTTTATAAGTTAAATTTCAATCTTCCTAATGGAATTGAACATAAATCTGAGCTTGTTAAGTTTATTTCGTTCTTCATGCTTCGTTTGATGTTTGTTTTGTATATACTCTGTGTGTTTATGAGAAATACTGAAATAATGTGATTCGCTGCTGATTTTCTCTGATTCGTTTGTTGTGTAGGTTTTTGAAGATGGTATTCCTTATTTGTACTTACAATGGAGAGTCATGTGTTTTGAAAATCAAAGAATTTGATACTTCACGTAGTATTAAGCTACGATATGTGAGAGATGGAGATTATTGAGAGAAGATATGATCGGTTTGTATTATTCATTACCCGAACAAGCAAACTGCTTTCTCTCAATAATGAAGATGTTGAAATCATGTTGTCCGTGTCTTCGCTTCGCTTAGTGCATCACGTGTACATGCATATGTTGTGTTTGTAATGCTTCTACCGCGGCTTCTACCGTGGGTTTCTACTGTGGCTTCTACTGTGGTTTCTACTAGTATTGAATCAGTTGCATCATCATCTATTACTGAATCCGATGATGAGGAGATCAATTTGCTTCCTACGTTTTGTCCTCGGAAGGAGAATATGCAATTGTCTATCAACTGGGATAAGTGTGTAGAATGTGTTGGTCAAAAATTTGTTGGTGGAGCAACAGAATTTAGGAAAGCATTGTGTAAAATGTCTGTTCACAGTGGGTTTGATTTCATATACATTAAGAATGATGATAAGAGGATTATGGCAGTGTGTGCAAAGAAGGATGAAACAGGCTGTGCTTGGATGGTTAGTGCGAAAAAGGAAATTATTAATGGATTTTTTTATGTTAAGAAGATGCTTGAGTTACATACATGTGGTACGTCATCGCGTTCTTTCAAAGGGCATCGGATGAGTTCAACTTTGGTTTGTGATTTGGTTTGTAATGAAGTTCGTGATGATCCCTCAATAAAGCTTATTGATGTTAAGCGTCGGCTTTTTTCAAATCATGGTTTGCCTGTTTTATATTACAATTCTTGGACCGGTATCGAAAAAGCGAAGAATGCTCTGTTTGGTGACATGAAAGAATCTTTTAATTTTTTAAATTCATACGTGTCAAAGATTCGTGAAACGAACCCCGGCTCTTATGTGGTATTGGAAGTTGATGAGGTTTCAAGTCGCTTTTAAAGAGGGTGTTTGTTGCGCTTCATGGTCGCGATTGAGGATTTAAGCATTGCCGCCAATGTTTGTGTTTGGATGGAGCTCATTTGAAAACACAATTTAAAGCTCACTTTGTCGGTAGTTGCGAAAGATGGTGATCAAGGTCTCAGTATTCATTCTTTGGCTAGAGTTGTGTTGTTGGTTTATTCAATTTTTCTCTTTTTTGTGTGTTACTTTCTTCTCTTTATTACTTGACGTGTTGATATGAATCTGTTCTTTTTGTATCAGGCTTGTACCCTCTTTGTTTTGCGGTTGTTGACTCCGAAAATACTGAGAACTGGCATTGGTTCTTTAAGAATTTGAAGAACATAGTTGATCCCACTAAGTAATTACGCTTATTTCGGATAGAAATACTAATTTAATAGATTCCAGGCCTATTGTTTTCCCAGATTCAGACCATGTTTTTTGCATTTTTCATATTAAGTTGAATTTGAAAGACAAATTTAGAGGTTCCAGATTCAGCAAGGGTTTTAAGAAGCGTATGGTTTATCTTTTATGCATAAAGTGCTTATGCACCAACAATTGATCTATATGATAGTTTGATGAGTGTTATGTTACAAGAGGGTAAGACAATTGTAGGTGATTTCTTTACCGCCTTACCTGCTGAAAGATGGACGAATGCTCATTTTAAAGGCATGCGATATGGTGAAATGTCTTCAAGTGCAGCAGAATCATTTAATTCGTGGGTTGTAAAAGAGAGGCAATTACCCGTATGTAATATGATTGATGCTCTGCGCTTGAAGATTATGAATCAAATTTCTGGTATGTTTCTGTTTAATGGCTTTTTGTATTAAGTATTTTAAATGCTCTTGTATATTTTTACATAATGAGATCCATTGGATTTATTTGTAGAATGTAGGTCCGCTTGTGCTTCATGGAATTACGCAATATGCCCAAGTATAGACAAGATATTAGCGATTCATTTGTCGCATCTAAGAATTGGATTATCATCAACTCAAGTGGATATGTATTTGAAGTGCGTTCAACGCCATCTTGTATGGTTGATCTTGAGAATTTTACTTGTTCTTGTAAGTTTTGGCAATTGAATGGTTACCCTGTGATCATGCGGTAGGTCAGATAATGAAAGTCGGTCTCCCTTGCATGAATTTGTTGATGTTGGATTCCGCTCGAGTTCATATCTTTGCTTGTTATGAATCGCAATCCATCCGCTGCCGTTGGTTTATGAGCCGCAGATTCCAATGTTGCCGCTTTTACCTCCTATTTCAAAGAGGCAACCTGGAAGGCCAAAAGAAGAGGCGAATTCCTTCTGTGAGGTGAATCCAAACGGAAATGATGTGCGGTCGGTGCCATAAGTTGGGGCATCATAATCGAGGACATGTGTTGCTTCATTATGATGTAGATGACATTCATTAGTATAACTCTGCTATTCTAGACATTTTCATATTTTAGCGTGTGCTTATTATTTTGCGACTTTGTTCTTCTTAATTGAGTGACTTATATGTTGACTCTTATATTTTACATTGTGGTTATGTACATCTTGGAGGCCCCAAGTCCCATACAAAGTCTATGAATTATATCTTTGTGTTTTATGTATTTTATTTGAATGTTCTTTCCTGTTGTGTTTGTAGCATTGTGTGCATTATTGTATTATATGTTATGTACAAAATGAAATGCATGCAAACAATCCAAATTGATGAAAAATTCACCAAACTTTTATTGTAATGAACTTTGTTTTGTTTTGAGAGTTGGTTTTATATTGTTACAACACTTTTCATGAGTTTCACTGTCGAAATTCACTAGTGAATATTAAAAGTGAATTTTTGACTAACAGTGAATTTTAACAATGAATTTCAAAGAAACGAATTTTCACAGTAGCACTGTAGTAACTGAACTTATGAATCAAAATTATACATTTACTAATCAACCAATAGACAAAAAAAAAGAGAATACTTAATAATTGAAATATGTAAACATTGATTGAAATAGTTGTCTCCTTGTAATTCAAATCTTGTACACATAATTCAAATCATGTCATTTTAGAATGAGACATAAGAAAATAAGCAATAGGTTTCACTTGGCATACACATTAATAAAGTGGTGTTTGTGCTCATATGAAGATAAGTTGTGTAGATCCTTGGCATCTACACATTAACAGTATGTTTGCCAACATTGCAATGTTCATCTTATTAGATGTAATACTATTTACTAAGAAAGCTTTGAAATCTTGCACTCCATCGTTGTTCCATTTCTTGTCAATTGGTGATTAAGTGCAATCTGCAGATGTAGTACATGACATATATTGCGCAGATCTTCCTACAAAATTTTGGCATTCACATTAAACTTGTCACCATTATTTCCATTACATGTATGAATCAAAAGTCTAATGAATAATACTTACGTATCCGATCCTCATTGTGGAAGCTTTGCAACCTTCTTGATTTTTTTAGCTTTTAGTTTACCGGATGGACATAAGCATTTCCACAAGTATTTTTGCTGAAAATTAACACATGTTTAACACATTTGATTAGTATAGAAATTTTTACTGTAATATTAACAACACACATACAAATAATACTTACAATGTCAAGTGCATTTTTCTCAAAGTGGTCAACAAAGACCTTTCCGGCTAGCCAATGAGTTGTACATGTGTCATTCTCCTTCTTCACCCGAAGCAAATGTGAGTAATATCCAATGATATGATTCATTCTTCACACCTGGACAACACAACGTAAATGAATATTTTTGCCTTCTTCCGGATGTGGTTTCATGCTATCTACAAAATTATTTGAGTAGTTCCCAATTGTTTCATATTTCTTGCAAGACGCTTTGCAATCAATCACCATTTTTGTTATGTATTATACACAAATGAAAAATGTATTCACACTGCTTTTTAGTAAATGTTTCGTGTATATTGCAAGTGAATGGTGAATACTTATAACGACCATTCAAGAAATTTTGATCTCACCCAAGTTGTCACTTGCAATATGTGAAATTCCTTCGACTTCTTCATTTCTCGCTAGCATTGTTGCAAATGCATCGATAACTGTAAATGTACATCTCATTTGTTAGTTGGTTTCTTGGAATGTTGTCGTAGAAAAAGTAGTTAGATCGAATTGTTTACCTTGTGCGCAATGAATGATCCTCTAGTAATTTCACCATGTCATGGATGAAGTGATTGTGGTACCACTCTCAATGTCCGACCATACTTCCCCCGAAAAACATGGTTCACACAATTTTATTATCATATAAACCAAATAAAATGTAATCGAGAAATATGTTAACTCATCATTACTTTACAATCTTCCATGGTTGTTCAGTGTTGTGTGTAACAACCTAAATGCTTCTTCGGTTATTTTCTCCCCACATGTGTAACCAGCTTTCTTCTTTTTTAAACTGACTTTCACAGTTTTTTCCATCCTTTGCACATCTTCTATTGCAGCTTCATTGGTCAAGGCCAAAATTTCAGTTCTTATTTTCTTATTTTCTGGATATACAAAGTCATCATCCTTTCTTGCTGTTCGTTTCCTTTCTTTTATTGCTTTTACACGTGAACTTTGCTTCACAGATTTTTGTACTTGCTTAGCATCTGTGTTTCCATATTGCTATGTCACTGCATGCACTGCTGCATTCTCAATTTCTGTATGAAGAGCATCAATTTTTGTGTGTTGTTCCTTTATTTTGCTCTCATCCGATTTTTTCATTTCTTCGAACACATCCAATCTATTATGTAGGTCAGTCACGGTTGAGTTCAATTCAAAAATAGTTGCTTCTTTTGTGCAGTTCTCATCCTCAAGATGCTTCACTTTTCTCGTCGACTTTGTGTTCAGCTTGCTCGATCTCTTCAAAGGCCTTCATCACCACTCTTTCTCATCTCATTGTTCAAATTCCTCCAATCTTGATCTCATTTCATTTACATGTTTCAAGATTGTGATCTTTATTAAAGCATCGTAAGTGAAGCTAAAAGTCCAAAGATTTTCTTTTTTCGCACCATCAACTACACCTTTGTATACCTCCTCCAATTCATCGAAAATCTTGGATTTCATCTCATTCTCCCTTTCCTCAAATTTTTTTCGCTTTGACTCATGACTCACTGCTCGCTTCTTGATTCTTCTCGATTTCTTCCTTCGCTTGCTTATCTCATGCTCTTTTTTAAGCTCCAAATTTTCTCAACTTTTTCTTCATCCTCTTAACTTTTGCTTTCAAACGCTCGCTTTGTCGTCCCTTTCCTACATTCATGAAATGTTGTATGTTATAAAAGTATATCTAGTACAACAATTGGTCGGAAAAAATGCATGCGTTTTTTAATAATTTTTCATGAGATTCACTAATGAAGACCAATGAGTGCTTATCAATAGTGGATCTCAACCTACAAAGTGAATAAGAAGGCATCGTTGACTAAATGAGATGAATATATGAAATGATTTATTGATACGGGAATTATTACAGTTGAATTCATGTTATTGTTAGGCCGTAATTACCTTAAGTGTCTTCTCAATAGAATCTCTTTCTTTGTTTCAACTCCAACATGCCTTGGACATTTTGTTCAAATGGATCCTCATCCATGAAATCGCATTTTCTTCGAATGATAGGTGTCATTTTGCTGCTGCTCTTCCAACTGTGTTATGTGTAGGGAATCCTCTTCAGATGGTTCATCCATGAATTGTGCATTTTTGTCTTGCTCATGCATTGCCACTGGTTGGAGTTTGATTCGAGTTTGAGTTGTTGCATTGGAATGTCATCTTCAAAATCTGAATCGTGTCCAACTCGATTCTTTGTCAAATCCGCATCGCTTGTAGCTCACCGGTGTGTAGGCTCCAATTCACCCATATGAACTATGTATATATTTTTAAAACAAAGAATTTTGTCGTTGAATGAATGTAAATGTATGGCATGAAATTTTTTTTGGCATAGGAGATGCAGTTCTTACACTTTGTTTAGGCAAAGCCATGATTGTTGCCTTGTTCACAAATTTGTTCAAGGTGCTCAAGTCCCACTTTGTGCACCTTGGAATTCCTGAATATTGAATTGAAGTTGTGTCCTCTTGGTTTTGATGCTTTATTGATCCTCCTCTTTCTTGGCTTCATTGTTTTATCATGCTCACACATCCAATACTACAATAGAATAAGAAATTGTTAATATGCAATCACATGTAATAAGAAATATTTGGAAAAAACCTAGAATTTCTTACCAAGAGTGAACTAGTGCATCCAAGCACTGTATGAGGCTTTTTGCTCTTTTTTTCAAGGCTCTGAATTAGTGTGTCGTAGATGGCAGAAGACCAATCGTAGTGTTTCAATGTGTCCAAGTCCTCCACATATTTCACATATGCCCATGCAATCGTCTGTCCAGTGTTTGTGAAGAAACATGCCTGAAAATCAACAGGCATAGGACTCTCACAGTGTCTTCCACAGCAGTTGTGTCTTCATTGTCCACAAGTTTTACTAACTTTTCCTTCATCATTTTGGCTGTGATGTTTTGGGCATTTAGGAATACTCTATCTGCAAATTCAGATTTCACCTTCTTCCCGTGGACTTGTCAACTTTTAAATTGCCATCCATAATTCCAAAAATCAGCTTGATATCAGTCCTACTTATCTGACAACATTCTCTTCCAATTTTGATTCCTCTTTTTTCTGGTACGTATGCGGTTATGATGTTGTCCAAAACTTGGTCTTTTCGCCTGTTGGAACATATCCTCTTTTCGTCAATAGTTTTGAAGAAGAGCTTAAAAGGAGTTTGTCGCGTAATGTTCCCGTGACTTCACATCAATTTTTCCTCAGATGTCGTTATATGCATCCAATAGATATGAGATGTCGCTTCGTATTGACTGCACTGAAAAAAATCAATGCAGATAAATACATTTTTGTGTTAGTGAATTTGTTTGGGATTTGCATCACGCTTTGTGTCATCAATATGTTATTCGGATGCATGCACTTTATGCCAATATTCCTTGTAGTGAATATTCTTAGTCAATCAAACTTTCAGGAACATATGTTATAAAATCAGCTAGCATGACAATGATAAGCAATCATGTTAAAGCTGAATTGGGCATGACAAGTAATGAATGAATTGAATTTAAAGGGCTTCAGCATGAATGCATGCAAACAATGAATAAATGGTAAAGTGAACGAGTTAACATTCAATACTTGCCTCGGTGAATTTTCTTAGTGAATCATGGTTTTACGATCTAAAACACAAAAATTGACAAACAGGTAGGACAATTAGCTACATTAATTTTTAACAAGTGTACCAATCTTCACATAATAAGTGTGATATGGGCAACATCTGATCTCGCCGGCAAGGTGTTTAATGTGTATTACATGAATTATCATTGTAGTGAATATTCTTAGTAAATCAAACTTTGAGGAACCTAAATGCTAGAAACTAGTTAAACATGATCATGATAAGCAATTATGTTAAAGCTAAAGTAGTTAGTGGATGACAAGTAAGAATCGAGTTTTTTGAATTTAATCAACATCGGCATGGATGTATGTAAACATGAATAAAATGGTAAAGTGAATTTCCATTAATATTTCTTGACATAGTGAATCGACTTTTTGTACATATATCTCGACATGCATAAAATGTTGATCGCATAACAACATCACCATGATTGCATGTAAAAAGTGAATGCATATTATATCAAAGTGAATTCATATTATAAACATTCATTCATTTTTATAAAAATAATTCTTTTGATTTCTCACTAAGAAAAACAATCGAGCTGATAGATTTATCATCCAGTAGATTCAGTTAAACATAGCAGCGAATGTGAGTACTAAAACTTGCTGCAATAAAAATTCCTAACAATATCACCATGATTCCTAGTAAAAATTCAGTGTATATGATAGTGAATTTCAGTAAATGTTCACTAAAAAACAATCAAATTGATGAAAATCTCAACTAGTAAACGAAGTGAAACAGAGCAGTGAATTCTTCGATTTAGTACTTACTTAGTAATTGTTCCATCAGTTTTTTCCTTCCCAGCTGATTTTGAACTTGTTTGCTGCATAATGTACCTGTGACAAAAATTCAATGCATATTATAGTGAATTTGAGTAAATGTTCACTAAAAAACAATCAAAATGCCGAAATCTCAAATCTCGACTAGTAAACGGGTGAAACAGAGCGAAGCGATGAATTCTTCGATTTAGTACTTACTTAGTAATTGTACCATCGCTTTTTTTCCTTCACAAATGATTTCGATCTTGTTTTCGCCATTTCGAGAAATTTATTCACTCGCTTTGTTACCCTAATGTATGAAAGGAAGATGCAAAGGTGAATTCGAACCCTAATTTTTTGAAGAAATTGAAATTTGCATATTTCAAGCTTATCTGAGATTATAGATCTTCGATGTCTGTTCGATTGAGTATAAATGGTTGCAAATTAGGGATAACGATTGCGTAAACTCGAATTCGCGTCCAATTTTTGTGATGATTTCCGCTCTGCTTTGGAAATCGCAGAAAGTGAGAGAGCTTCAACTTCCTAGCCCTAATTTTGCGGTAATGGCGTGAATGACGTGAACAACAGGATTTGTTTATAATTAGGGTATATTGGTCTTTTTATTCTGAATTTTGTCCTTTATGCAACATTTTTAAAAGTTGTTCTATTCTCTAATTTTGTAAATAGTTATTCTCGCGCTACTCATTACTCTAAAATTTATGCACTCAAATAAATATAAAAATTATTATTATATTTGACTTCTTGGAACAACATCGATCCAATTCTTCCATTTGGTGGCATAATAGCCAGCAGGAATAGACACTCCTCATTTATGTCAATCTGCCGGCAGCGTTTGTCCTTCTTTGTATGACCGGCCCACATTTACTGGTCTAAGGTAATTGATTACAAATACACTTTGTTCTTTTAACCAAAAAAAAAAAAAAAAAAAAAAAAAGGTTAAACCTAAACCGTAAGCGCCCCTAATTTCCGATTCCACGTGTGTCACAATGAGATGTTAATAGTGACTAGTAGTTGTTGAGAAATGAGGCCGCTTAATATATTCTTTTATCGAAAAGCACTGGTCCTTTACGTAACTCGAACCTCACCTCCGCTTTTGTGAAACAACTCACACTACACCACCTCGGTGCTTGCTACTACTGCGCTTATATCCAGTGATCATTTTGTCTTTTTAACAATAGTTTCTTTTAGGTGTGTTGTTTTTACTTATTTGACATCGGTATAATTCAAAGTATATTATTATTGTTATTATTGGATATCAAACGGGTCAAATGGTTAATAGGTCATGTCAGTAAAAGGCCATTGTATTACGAATTGCAGCATATGACCCCCTTATTAAAGGGCACTACTGCTAGTGGGAGCCAAGCAGCTTTGAATACTCTTATTAAAGTAATATGCTCTGTAAAGGATTCGGGATGCAATTTTGTTTATGCACTCTGTGTTACAGGCTTGGTTCCTTATTATAGGTTGTACTTGTAAATACCATGGTTAAATATACAACTTCACATTTAATCCTTTCAAAAATAAAATAAAAATATACAACTTCACATTTAACCAAAAATAAAGGCCATTTTAGGGCCATCATCTATGGAAGGACAATTTAGGATTATCCGACCACCGCAACTCAGCTGACCTCTTATCAAGTATTAATCAGCTAACGTGGCCATACAACTCACTTTTTAGTGGAATAGGTCGCCTCAGACCTCTGCAGAGGGCTACCAAACGTTAGTAGGCAAGATCTACATGATTGATATTAACTAATTGTCATTGCCTACTTTGGATCACATCTCATGATCTTAGTTTCATTGAGCCATTACATGGATTCGTGTTGTAACTCCCACGCCGGAGGTATATGTTGGGAAAATTATCGTGTGTGAAGCGATTTATTTAATGCAGATCCGTAATTTATGAAAGAAATTACGGAAAATAAAATCAGAAATTAATATCACGTAAATAAAGTTGGTTTTATCTACTAGATCTACCAAAACAAGTACTACAGTACAGATCTGGCTTGAACAATGAACAATAATAGGATGATGCATAAAATAAAAGACTAGAGATCAAACCGATGCGAGTAGTTACTCTTTCCTTAAGACAAATTGCTCCGGTATGGTGTTCGCAGTAGTAGCAACAGTCTCCCAAGATACAACGGCTTTACGTCCTGGATTTAGAGGCACTTAAAAAATCTTAGCTCCGGCGAACTTACAGAATGTTCCGACTTCTTTTCGACTCAATATCTAGATCTATATGATAGACTCTTTGTGGTGGAAAAGACAAAAGAAAATTGAATATCAATTCTCATTCACATGGGCTCTTTAAATAGTGAAGTAGATGTGTCAATACTCGATTATTATTGGCCGAATAACACAGTTTCTTTTCCCTCAAGAAAAGCAACACCAGCCAACCCATTCAATTAAATTAGCCGACTTTACTTAGTCGGGGTAATTCAACTGTGCAAAGTCGATTTCATTCGACTTATTTTACTCCAACTTTAGGCATTAATTTATCATTCACCCGATATCTGAATCTAGTGATTCAAAAGCCAATCGTTATCTACTCCGTGAGTAGAATTTAACCATATAAAAAACTCTCGATGATATACATCGGAGCCTATCCGAAATTAGCGCTAAAGTTGACCGTTTGACCTCGTCGATTCCGTTTTTTCTCCAACAATCCCCCACATGAATGAAAATTAATGCACATGCAAATCTGCACTCAAGAGAAGTCGACAAGAAAATATTGCATCGGAGAGGTAGCTTCGGCCTTGAACCTGCCTTTAGTGAAGTACTATCGGATTACTCGGCTAATCGCTGAACTAGGTCTTGAATCGCTCGCTCACCTTTTTGTAGACAAGACAATAGCACTCACACAATATTTCCTCAAACACCTTTCGGTTCTCATGGTTGTGTCCATCTCGGCCCTGGACAACACTTGGTTTCAGAAAGTGCTTTAGAGAATTCAAGCCTTAAAATTCTCACAGAAGCGGCCCCACTTCGTGCTTACATAGGTGACCTCCTATCAAGAGTATTCTTCCCTACCCCACTTGAATATCAAGATATAGGAATCATTAAAAACTATGCTTAACCTCACTGTAGATGGCACTTTTATTCAAACAGAATGGGTAAGTGCTGGACTGTTCCTTATAACTTAGTTGTCCCTTTTGAGCCATGATCTTGGGATCTCCAGTCTACATGGTTGGGATGCCATTACAAGGAAACATGCGTAATAGGCTTCAGTCCCATTCCGTTTGTCAAGATTGACATCTGATCTCTAGCTAAACCATTTGTAAGCGGATCCGCAAGGTCAAATGGTTCTATTTCTCAATCTTTCTGACTTACTTTGCTCCTACGGAACCAAGGTCAAAAAGATTGAAAAATCATTCATTCAAACCTCTTTCGATCTTACATAATTGATGGAAATCACACCATTAGAGATCAATTATTTGATGGTATTGTGTCTTTGGCGTATATGCCGAGACTTACCATTATACACATTACTTTGTGCCCTTCCTATAGCCGACTGACTATCGCAGTGTATGCTGATAGCAGCCTCAGTGTTCGGCCAACATGGAATATCCTCAAGGATATTCCTAAGCCATTCAACTTCTTCCCCAGCCTTATCCAAGGCAAGAAACTCAGCTTCCATAGTGGAATGAGCTATGCACGTTTGTCTTGTAAACTTCCAGGACACAGCAGCAGCACCAATTGGGAACAAGTATCCACTGGTGGACTTGAAATCTTCCGTATCCGATATCTAGTTGGCATCACAGTATCCTTCTAATACTACTAGATATCTTGTATATCGTAATCCAGACTCACAGTGTACTTTATGTACCTCAACAACCTATTCACGGTATTCCAATGATTATGGTCTGGATTACTCGTGAACCTACTTAATTTATTCACAGCACACACTAAGTCCGGTCATGTACAGCTGGTTATGTACATCCAACTTCCAATCACTTGAGAGTATCTCAATTGATCCACAGGTTCACCTCTATTCTTGACTAAATGCATACTTAGGTCAAATGGATTTTTTACTGGACTTTCATCAAAGACATTAAATCTTTTCAAACAGACTCAACATAATGAGTTTGACCCAACACAAGTCCATCAAATATTCTAGAGATCTTAATCCCTAGTATCACATCTGCAACTCTAGGTCCTTCATATCGAAGTTCCTTGTTAGCATCTTTTTTCATATTCATGATACTCTCATGAGTACTTCCCATTATTAGCATGTCATAGACATGCTATCACAAAGGTGTGTTCTTAATGTAGACATATATATATCCTACCCACTTGACAACATAACATTGTCAAACTCAATATGCCATTGTTCAGCTAATATTCGAGCCCACAGAGAGACTTATCAAGTCTACACGTCTTACTCTCTTGTCCTGGAACTATGAACCCCTCGGGTTGTTCCAAGTACATCTCTTCTTTTAACTCACCATAAACATCCATTTGATGGATTTCCAGGTTATAGACTCTATCTATATCGATGAGAACCCTTATATAAGTAATTCTCGTAACTGGTGAGTAAGAAGTTAAGGCCTTCTTTCTGTCGATACCCTCGGGCTACCAGCAATGCCTTACGATTATCAATAAATCCATCAACCTTTAACTTCCTCTTGAAGAACCACTTGCACCAGTTAGTTAATCTCCTGGTGGAAGACCAACCAACTCTTAGGTGTGGTTTTGCATGATGGACTCCATTTCACTATTTATGGCCTCTTTCCAGAAATGAGCTTCTGTAGTAGACATTGCCTCATCACATGTCCCAGGTTCGGAATCTTTCTGACTCATATGTCTGCTTACTCATGCTTGCTTCTTATTTCACTTTTTCCTTATTTGGAATGAGATCTTCAAAGAACACAACATTCATAGACTCGATGATGAAATCATCATGTACATCATAGATGTCGATTTTATGCACCCAAAACTAATAAGCACTCCCCCACATTTGGTTTAAGTACTTATACCTTAGCCAAACACCCCCACATTTCCAAGAATTTATAGCAAGACCTTGGCCTTTCCACAACTCATACAGGGTGTCATCCTTCTTCTTTGAATGGATCTTGTTCAGAATGAATTTTGCTGAGAGGACAACTTCCCCCCACAAGTTTTGAGGTAAACTCAAACTTATCAACATAGCATTCATCAACACTTTACGAGTTTGGTTCTTGCATTTTAGCTATACCACTTGATTGAGGTGTGTATGGTGTAGTTGTTTGATGAATGATGCCGGGCCCTTAGCAAGACTCATGAAATAATACATCATCTCCACCACCACAATCACTATGGATACATCTCATCCGTTTGCTATGTTTATTCTCACCTACATTCTGACAACTCTCAAGGCATCACGAGCCTTATTTCGCTTTTCAACATTTAATCATCACAATATTTGGTGCTATAGTCAATAAAAGTACATAATACTTTTATCACCTTTAGTTTGCATGCATCTGAAGGTTCTGTGTTTCTTTCTATCGGTCAAACGGTGAGTTAGCCAACATGGCTTTAACACATCCTTGACACTTGTGATTTGGATCAAATTACTCCGGTATGGTGCCCAGGGTAGTAGCAACAGTCTCCCAAGATACAACAGCTTTACGTCTCAGATTTAGAGGCACTTCAAAAATCCGAGCTCCGGCGAACTTACAGAGTGCTCCGACTTCACTTCGACACAATATCTAGATCTATATGATAGACTCTTTGTGGTGGAAAAGACAAAAGAAAATTGAACATCGATTCTCATTCACATGGGCTCTTTATATAGTGGAGATGATGTGTCAATACTCGATTCTTATTGGACAAATAACAAAGTTTCTTTTCCCTCAAGAAAAGCAACACCAGCCGACCCGTTCAATTAAATTAGCCGACTTTACTTAGTCGGGGGTAATTCAATTGTGCAAAGTTGATTTCGTTAGACTTATTTTACTCCAACTTTAGGCATTAATTTCTCATTTACCCGATATCCGAATCAAGTGATTTAAAAGCAAATCATTATCTACTCCGTGAGTAGAATTTAACCATATAAAAAACTCTCGATGATATACATCGGAGCCTATCTGAAATTAGCGCTAAAGTTGACCGTTCGACCCCGTCGATTCGGTTTTTCTCCAACAGTATATATATAAGGATCCTCATCCTTCATCTTCAGAACTACGTATTTGGCTTGATCCCTTACAATACAAGGGTACGTAGGCAGTCAGGGGTGGACGCAAGCCCCCGGCGAAACAATATGGGTTTTTTTCCCAATCTGAAAAGCACTTTTTGTTTGAATAATAAAGATAATAGAGGAAATTGTCTTCAATCTATACCTAAAAGTTACGATTTGTTCACTTTTTAAGAATAATAATATAATACAACAATATTGTTCACATCACAGTTTGTTTTTCGATTGTTATTATTATAATAAATTTTTTTAAATGTATTACCTTGGTAATTATTAGTAAAAAAATGTTACGACATTTGATCATATTATGTCACACGATGAATATATGGGCGAAAATAAATTTTTGAGGGACAAAATAAAATACACCTTATATATACTAGTGTGCATCCGCCCCTGTAGCCAGTATCACACGAAATAATCATCATCCATCATCAAAATCTCTTGGCACCATATATTTTATACGGGAGAATGATATATCTACACCATCTGGAGTTCATATAAAATGATCTTAACCACAGATTTTAAACAAACAAATAACTAAAGTATCTCGTCCGTTGATAGACAATTATGTAACTGAAATATATATCTAACGGTGTAAAGGGTAAACTTCGTTTTACATAGTGGATCATTGCCCTCATGATGTAATACATTTTCATATTTGATTAATGGGCCATTGCCCTCATGAAGTTTCAAACTCAAATGGTATTGGGTGTATGAACCAGCATATGCGATTTGTTGCAAAGAATACAACAATTTCATTATTAAAAAAAATGGAGACAAAGAAGTGGTAATTGCTGTGGTCGTTAACCCAAAAGTTTCGGGTTCGTCTCCAATAGAGGAAAAAAAGTGGGCGTGTGTATATTTTGTTTTGTATCCGTTAAAAATAAAAAAAATAAAAAAAAAAAAAAAAAACTGAAATTGTGAATAAAATTCGAGTTGGGCCATCCAAATTTTGGCCCATGGTCAAGGCTATGAAAAAAATTCTTAAAAGTAATTCAAATCATTATGTACTAAAATTATTAAATCTTTCTTTATCATATCGTTTTATCAAACTCTTTGTACGAAAATATTTTATTTAATGATAATCAAATATCTTTATCGCAACCTAAATTATTATTTTTACATAGAATAACATTCCGGAGTGACACTATCGTTTTACAATCTTGTGATAACTTAATTAAAATATTTTCGGATTAAATCTCAAGTCTTATAAACTTGATAAGCTTGATAAAAGACTCGATCTCAGATCGAGTTTCTAGACATTCATCAAACTTTAGCTTGAACTCGTTTTGAAAAACTCATGCTCAAACTTGAACTCGAGAAAATTTTAATATACTCGACTTGTTTAAAGCATTACAGTTTGACTCGACTCGTTACACCTTTATACACAATAATTGAAAATTTAACCTCAAAATTAAAGTGCCTCAGCAAAATAAAATATTAAAATATCAACCAAATTAAAGCTCCAAATGTCATGTAAAACTTTGTGAAAGAATAACGATTTTTTTTTTTATACAAAACTCTCCAAATATCATGAAAACATTCACTAAGATGACCCCAAAAAAAAGACGACAGTGAATAAATAAAATAAAATAAAATTCATGTTTTTCTTCAAATATATAGTAGAGAAATAGAATAGCAGGGCAATTCTCCTTTGGCAAAAACAATATAAAACGACTGCAATTTTATTGTATTTTTGCATTCTTAAAAATCTTTTGCTAAAGGAGAACAACCCTGTAATTCTTCTCTACATTGTAGGATGTAGTTTCAATTTGTTCAAATTTTGTGAACAGAAATTCACCATTTTATCTGCAACTATTCGCATATAAAAATTGGATATTCTCTGAAACTTAATTGGCATATCCTGTGCACAATGCCTCTAGCACTTGGTTTCTAGAATTTTATGCTGAATTTGTATATATGGTCCCCTATCGTAAAATGGTTTGTACAGGTAGCCATGCAATTCCGAGAAATATTTCTGTTGTGAAATCTTCCTTTTGCGGACATGAGGCCACAGATTGACATAATGGTGGGTAATTAATTGACTATATTTGAATGATCGAAGGTACGCTGCTATGTTTTGTTGCATTTTTCGATGAGTTTGAATGATGTTTTGTTTCGAAGTACACGCGTATAAATATCGAGAAATTTTATTTGCCGTTGTGGCCGGACTGATAATATGATATATACGTGAAATTTCATTTTGTCTACAACTCTACATGTATTATCATACTAGACTTGTACTAACATTTTTTGTTCACAATGGTCAATTTTTTTTTCTCTGTATTGAATTACCGTGTATAAAAAATGTTAGTACAAGTCTAAGAATGATAATAAATATAGACAAAATGAAAGTAATTATAGTGTTCCATTCTGAAAGAACAAATACCAAAATCAGTGGCGGACCCAGGAAAATTTTCCAGTGGGGGTCAGATTAAAAAAATAGGTTAAAGAAAACATGCATCACCCAAGATTCGAACCAGTGACCTTAGAGTACATATTAAAGGTTTTAACCAGTTGAACTAAACACATAATTACATTAAAAAGTGTCTGAAAATGTATACATACATATGTTTAATATTATTAGAGGGGTATACTAGTAACTTCGCCCGGAATATTGAGTGGGGTCCATGCACCCCCTCTCCTCTGCTGGGTCCGCCCCTGACCACAATACGATATAGCGATGATATTTATGATGTGACTTTTATTTAGTGAGAGATTACAATGCAACATAATGAAAAATTTCATCGTCACGTCATGTTTTATGATCGTGTTAATATGATCATAATTGAAAAGGATAACAATAAGATCGATAGTCGCATGGGAAAATTTCCGGTCGTCTCTATGCAGTAGAGACTTGAGTTTTTCAGTGTAAGCACCGTAAAACTTATGCTTAATTTTCAGTGTAAATAATATCTCAACTATCTCTGAAGTTGTGATATTCCAATTCTCGGAAATGACAGACGTGTCATTTTACGAGAACGAAATATAATATTTAATTTATTTGGATTAAAAGTATTACACACACACACATATATATATATTGTGAATAAGGGAATTAATGGTAATTATAGGTTAAGGGGCTTTAATTATAATTAATTAGTGGGAAGTTTTATTTGGGAAATAACATCCCCACTAATCAGAAAAGTTGTCAGAAAACCAATATAGTGCAAAGTTCGAACTCCGGTGAGTTTGAGAGCAAAAGTGAGCAGACTTAGAGACTTCTTTCAAATGCTCACACGTTTCTTGACGGATTTCGAATCAAAGTAAAGCACCGATATTGTGAGAAGGCAAGGATCGTTTTGATACCAAGTTCTTCAAGCTTCATCAAGGTATGATTTCACCCTTTTAGGAAGATCACTGGATATGATCAAGTTTTAGTGTTTTTCTTGGAATAATTCGTAGCCCTAGTTGTTTAGATACCTTGATCGTAATTGGTTTGTGAATCGATTGCGGATCAAATAGGTTTTGTTGGAGTTTTGGCCAAAGACTGCAGTTTTTCTTGAAGTTTGGTGTTGGGATTTCTTGCTAGAAGGTAAGAGATCTTCCTATTGTGTTATTCCAAGTTTTGTAAAGTTTGGATAAGTGTTATAGTTGTTTTGATGCAAGAAATCTTGTGCAATTGTGATTAGAGAAGCGTTTTTTGTTATGGCATGTTTAAGTTGGGTTTTTACTGTTGTTTTACTGTCAAATTTGATGTAGAACATGTTGGAAAGGGTTTGGAATTGTAAAAGTGCAAAAAGCTGATGTTAGGGCTTTTTTTGGGTCCAATGCTAACGCACTGAGAATAATGCGTGCGCATTGCGGGATCAAAGAGTGGGAATCGGATACTGGGAGCTTTGTGCGTCTGAACAGAAGCATCCTGAGTGGGCATGCGTGTGCATTGTTTGAACAGAAGCATCCTGAATGTTTTCGGTCGGTCAATGCGTGCACATTGATTGGCATGCGTGCGCATTGAGCCCTGTTTTGGGTTTTAGAGAGTTTTAAGCCCCGAGACCAGTTTTAAATTCTAAATGTTATTTCTTGATCTAATAACACTAAATGAACATGAACAAGCCTTGATTTAACCGATCGTTTGGTTCTCGTGACCGAATGGATTCCTTCATTAGAGTTGAAGTTCGGGACCGTCGGAAGAACATGATAGGCTTGTGTTTTCATGAATTAGTATTCACCAATATTTGTGTATGTGAAAGGATGTTGTGTCTAGCTGTCTAAGTGAGGGAGTAGAGCTGCTAAGGTGAGGTTTGCCTTGAAAACTCATAGGTGGTTAGCTAATGACTAATAAATACATATTTGTGTAGTAAAAGACTAAATGCCATGTCATTTTTGGTTAGGCACAAGTCTATATCGCAATGTGTGGACGGTCACTAAAAGTGAACAACTCTACTGGCCTATAAACGGCTGAATGGTAAAGGGACTTCACCGAACGCATGCACTATCGGGTTAAACACGTGGCTATCGGTGTGATCCACTTATAGGTTGCGAACGACATCTCGTGGTGGATATACACCATGCGTAGTGCTCTTGAATGTGGGCGTAACAAAGATAAACTAAGTTAGAAACGTCAAGTTACGACATGTTAATGAGAATGAAGTGAACCCTAGATTGAGTCGGTTTATTAATGATAGTTCAATAATCGTGTATCACGCTTTATATACTTGTCTAATCTGATAAACACTATCTTTTCTTAAATACCTTCAGATTTATCTCTGAATCATATTTGTTTTGTGTGTTTGGGGTTGAGAACATGGCCGACCTTGTGGGTAGGCCCACCGGGACTTTGCCTTGAGCCCCCACCAAATTGCAAAATTTTAGGCCCCTGATTTTTTAATTCAATAGTAATATAGTTTATGTATTTTCCTTTTTTTAGGGAAGTTTGTGTATTTTAAATGCTTATATTATCTTTTGGGTTAGTATATTCAGCCCAACTCATTTTGTCCTTCACATACGGTTTTCTTATGTAGTTCGAATTCCTTTTTATTATTGTTATTATTTATATATGGTAAATAAAAAAAACACATATCTTAATTAAGAAAATCCAGTAATTCCATATCCACATTTACTATCCAAGTTTAATTAGTGTTTTTGCCTCTAAAAGTGCTAGAAGACAAATGTTTAAGTGATACATTTTGCTAGCCATTTTGATGTCTTACTTTTGCCTCTAGAAGTACTAGAAGACAAGTGTTTAAATGATACACTTTGCTAACCATTTTGATGTACTACTTTTGTCTATAAAAGTGCTAGAAGATAAGTGTTTAAGTGATACTTTTGGCTAGCTATTTTGATGTTCAAAACTGTAATGCTTATAATATTTTATTTTATTTTACATTTTGATTTTTGTTTTACTAATCTAAGAGGCCCGAAAAATAGTTTTGGCCTTACGCCCCGAATTCCACCAGGACGGCCCTGGTTGAGAAGATAAACATATGGAACTGGAAATCGATGAGGATTTCGAGGACGACATTTGAGGATGTCTTGTTGATGCTTCTATGTTATCTTTTCTTTTGAGTTGTACTAGACTATGTTGTTTTATCTTTTCAAGACTTGTTGTATTTATCTTTAGAGAGCTTGTTGTAAGATAAGTTGGTGTACTTTTATTAAGACATCGTACCTCCGTAAAGCTTGTAATTTCGTTGTTGTTTAAGTTACCTTTCTATCTTTAGAATGTTGTGTTTCTATTCTTGTTATTCTTATTCAAAAAAAAATATATATACCCAAGTCTTTTAGCTTCCGTTAATGCTAAACTCGATACGACGTAGTAGAGACTTACGTATAATATTGATCTAATTAATATTATACGTCCTCATGTTTATTTTCCAGATATGGACTCGGTGTCCGGAAACGGGACGTTACATAAGTAATGATTTACAATGTAAAACGTGTGTATATTATACAATGGAAAACACACGCTCATTAAATTTACATTGTTTACAACATAAAACACATGCGTTTTTCAATGCTCATACCGTAAAACGTGTGCATTATTTTCCATTGTTTACACAGTAAAATCTTACTTCCTCTGTTCTAAAATAACCGATACATTTGTAGAAATCATTTGTTCTATTTTATATGGGACGGTTACATTTTCAATATATCATTTATTAAGTTTTTTTTCTTTCTACATTTACCCTTATTTATTAAGTAGTGATAGAATAGAAACAACATTGCATTAATAATAACATAGGGTTTTTTTTTAGTCATTTTGATATTCAAATTAAAGTATTAATCCACCTCCTTGATATGCATATTTTTATCAATTGCATGAGTTATTTTGGAATGATGGGAGTATATTAATTTTAAAATGTTTATTATGGCAAAATTTAGATTGATCATTAACCAAATCCTACTTGATGTACCAAAACTAATAGGAATTATTGGATTTAAAATAGCCTCTAACTGTAAGGGGGAAAAATGATAATGATAGAGTTACTCTCTTAGTCTCTTAACTCTACACCATTTTTACACCCAAGATAATTTTGTGGTTGTGATAGTTTCAATTTTTTTAAAGTATTTTTATAAGTAAAAAATATGTGGTGAAATGATGATGGTATAAAAATGATGTAGTCTTAAGGGAGTAAATCTATCACTCCCCAGAAGAAAAAAAAAACACCAAACAACTTTTTTTTTCAAAATTAATGATATGATGATCCAAAACTTAGACCAGACTATCATAAAATCAGTGAATTTTATAGTGTAAAAGACATATGTTATACAATGTAAATCTAGAATGCACATGAAATAAAGACACCACAGAATAATTACACGATCGCAGTAACAACAATCAAAGCTTGGTCCTATGGACACGTTACAAAACATGTGACCCAACAATACTTAATCGTAAGACACGTAGCATGCAACGTGTGACTTCGCATGTAAACCGCTTTCGCAAATAATAAAGGATCCAAAAGATTATACTTTTCATCACACACACACATACATACATAGAAAAATAAAAAATAAAGAAGAAGAAGAAGTCGGTCAGTCATGGCAGCTAGCAATGTTCCAACGCCGCAAGAAGTCCCCGGAGAGCCCACGAAAACCACCACTTCCATCGTCGAAACCGCCACCGCCACCATCCAAGGGTTCGGTCCGGTGAACAAGATCCACCAGCATCTCTGTGCTTTCCATTTCTATGCACATGATATGACTCGTCAAGTTGAGGCACACCATTTCTGTGGCCATCAGAATCAAGAATTCAGGTAATAAATAAATAAAGTCTCAATCAATTTGTCATTATATATATATATATATATATATATATAATAAATATAGATAAATGTTATGCCTTGATGTGTGGTAGTACTTCTTATGATTTTATGATTTGGTAGTAAGACGTACTCTTTGTTTTGAATATAAATGTCACATATTGAAAAGATCGTCATATTATGTTGTACCATTTGTTACACAAGATGATTTATTTAACGGGTAATTCTTTCATAATCACTCAACTCTATTTTTATCAGAGTAGATACACGTGGATGATTCTGGACCATACATTTATGGTCCAGAATCATCCACGTGTATTACTCTTAAATATTCTCATCATAGAAAAACTTTCCATATTTAACAACATAAAATTACTGGATCCGTCCCCTGGTCTAAGATATATTATGAACGGCCTGGTCCCCGTTCTTGCTTTGTTGGTTGTCATTTTGTTGCGACTACTTTATTATGAACGTCGCCCGTAATTTTTTTGTTTTCATAATCAATAGTGGTAAACTAGTGTTGTTTCACTGCTTAGTTATTATGTTGTGATGATAGTAGCACTGTCATAAAGTAGCATTATAAAAAAAGTTTAGCACACCGAATTGAAGACTGTCTTTGATGAATTCAGGCAGTGTCTCATATACGATAAGCCCGGAGACGATGGCCGTTTGATTGGGATAGAGTACATCGTAACGGAGTCGATTTTCTTGACGTTACCGGATAACGAGAAGCCGATGTGGCATAGTCATGAATATGAGGTTAAGGGTGGGTACTTGTTCATGCCTGGGGTACCAGGTCCTGTGGAGAGGCAAGACTTGGAGAAAGTTGCAAAGACTTATGGAAAAACTATCCATTTTTGGCAAGTTGATAGAGGGGATACTCTTCCGCTTGGTATACCTGAGATTATGATGAGTCTTACTAGGGATGGCCAGCTTTACCCTCAACTAGCTGAAGGTATGATTCTAGTAAGAGCATTGTTACTATCATAACAGTTGTTACAGTTGTGTACATGAGATATTAGTGATTCGAATATGAGCATTGTTATTATCTCATAACAGTTGTCACAACAGGGTAGTGTTAACGTAATAGAAGACACAATCGTGATTTTCTATGTTATATTTATTTATGATTTTGTTGATTTCAAATCAGATGTGGAGAAACGTTATGGCGTCTCGTACGAGAAGGAAAGAGAAAACAGGGCATACATGAGTGGGCCTGACCATGGTATTCATCCATTAGCTAATGCGGCTGGTAAAGGACTAAAGACGGTGCTGAGGGAAGTCGATTGTCAGCCTCTAGAATCTGTTCCAAGAGTCTTTGTTTAGGAAATAGACTTCACTATTATGTCCAAAAAGACCGTGTTTTTCTAATCAAGTTATGTGTCGCGTGTATATGAACGTTGTTTTATATTTCTCTTTCTCGTACGGTGGTCGGGTTTTGTTTGTTGTGATGTAATAAATTTGGCGTCATAGCTACTTGTACTTTTCTTGATAGGAAAATGTTTTTGGTTTAATTTGTTTTCAAGCATATGAAAGGAAATTGTTTTTGGTTTAATTTGTTTTCAAGCATATGAAATGAAGTGCACGATATTACTATGAATTTCTTAAAATAGACGTCGGCCAGGAAATTCAAGCCATCTTAATTATGTTCATCCCTACATAGAACCACTACAAAAGAATCCAAGCCATCTTTTGTTCATCCCTACACTGAACCACACCAAAAGATACGGGCACTCGCCGCTCGGGTAATAATATCCGTTGGAGCATGAAACATGGAAAAGCAGTACACCCTAAGCTCTTAATTATAACAACCTCGAGGAGAACTAGCCTCTCCCAATAGGTAAACATCCTAGTTTTCCAACCACCAAGTATATTTTACACTTTGTTTATGACCAATTGTCGAGATGAAACTTTGTTCATATATATCATACCTACGGAATGACGGAGTCAGAAATTTATTTTAAGGTGGGCTAGTGAGGCTAGTGAAATATCTATGTATGGTTGAGTGGCTGTGTTAAGATAACTGACTGTGTTAAACTGAAGGATTATTGGTGTACCAAAAATAACAATCAGGTATGGAATGAGACTTTGTTCATATCCATACTTCGAGGTCCGGAAAAAGACGTCTTCCCGGACCGTAACAAAGAAATAATGTCACAGTGTTGCATCATGATCAATCAAGTAAAATATATTATCGTGGTAACTACATTTCCTTACCCCAATACTAGATCTTATCATATGCCAATAAAGCTTGCATCTTTTCAACAAACTCATCAATGTAACCATTTTCAACATCTTTCTTCAAAAAATTATGCCTCAACTTATCATGATTCCCTCTCACCCTTTCCCCAATCTCATTTTCTACATCCATTGCACTCTTCATAGTTTTAAAAACACCATCTTTTGTGAACTTTCCATCTTCATAGCCCGTTTCGATCTCTAGCCCGACTTTAAGATCACCACTCAAGGCTCTCGCGAAGATGAATTGATCACCGTGATGTGGTAATAGAACCATTTTACATTCGGTTACCAACGCCTCTGTTATCGACCCTGTCCCGCAATGTGTAACAAAGCTTCCTATAGATATATGTGATAAAATCGGTTGTTGTGGGACCCAGCCGCCATAAACAATTCCTCTTTCTTGAATTCTTGATTCAAAACCATATGGTAAAGCTTCTTCAATAGTCTTGAGACCGATGTGCGGTTTAAAAGCAGCAATGAATGGAAATCGGGTTAGCTCCAAAAGGAACACCTTCAACTTGAGGAACATCAATTGGAATACGCAAATTTAATCAAATTTGGATTAAATTGCTGCTATATATTTCGATTGTGTTTTTATGGGTCAAATGAATAAGATTTCTTGATTTCTTTCGGCAAGTTTATTGTCAAAATGAAGAAATGGTATGAAATGGCCCATTGCAAACCATGGGTACATGACAATTAATCTTCATGCCATTTTCACTCATTGTATTAGGTTATTAAAATTGCTCTCAAGGAAGGGAGGGGAGGGGGGAGGGAAGGGGAGGTGAGGGAAGGGGTGTTTGAGACCAAAGTATGTGTACTTGTATTCATTAGCTTGTAATCTATCTATTTATAGAGATCAGATCGTCCGTAGGTTAATACACAGCAGGCTGTTGTGGTAAATGTATGACATTAAAACGACGTTGTATTGATCCAACATATAAAAAGAGGAATTATACAAAACAACGTCGTTCTGTGTAATTCCTCTTGTAACAGCAAAATTAACAGCAATTTGTCACGGCAGAGAATCCAAAATCTTATTTCTAGGGAAGTAGCTCACAAAAAGTTATGGCATTGAAGTGATACATCAAGTTCATATGTTCACTATATGTATCACTCCACAGTCAGGGGCGGATGTAGAGCATGAAGGGAGGGGTCAATGCCCCGATTGAGATACGGATTTCTTTTTGGTATTGAAATGATATAATGTTGTTGTAGAAAAATGTGAAATATCTTCGGTATGTGCCTCTGATAATTGATAAATCATTATTTTTGCTCTAGTGTTTTCACTAAGAAATTTATTTTCTAGATCCGCCACTGCACCACACTCTTTAGCGGGAAATTCGGAAATTAGGGTTGTCAAAGGTCTGTATTCTTTTTTAGGTTGTGTAGAATCTGACATTTGTAAACTAAGTTATCTGCAGAATTTTTTTACATATAACCTTAAGAGGCTCACCCCCAATATTAGTCTCTCCTCAGAAATTTTGTTGGGGATGATTTCTTCCAGATTGAAAATTTGGGGGGGGTAGATTCTCGCCCCTTACAAATTTTATGAGTGAAAACTTCCATCAGAAATTTTGTAAGAGAAACAGCCTTCTTTTTGAAAAATTATGAAGGACTAGCCTAATACTTAGAAATTAAAAATTCGTTATTAGTAATGATAGAGACACGACCGCTACGACACAACGAAATCTTGCATGACGCGTGATCTGACATTGATCATGAAGGAGTAATGGTGATCAATTAGTCTAACGTTAGGAATCAACGGTGTAGATATACGTTGTGACACTCGTTACAATACAAACGATTGTGTCCGTATCACTACTCAATCGCTAAATTTGAAAATGTTTTTTCCTTAAGATCTACGAGAAATGTTATTTCTTGTAGATATTTTCTGCAGATAAGTTGATTTACAAATGTCGATTCCGCACAACCCGAGAAAAAAATATCGGACATGTGACAAACTTGGTTTTCAAATTTCCCCCTCCATCGATTATGGTGTGACTTATATCACCAATGAGTCATACACTTTGATGTTGGATGTTAAATACGTGAAGTGATAAATGGAGTGAATATATATATTATTTTCGAATATATAGGGTAGTGATATACATACACTCTATGTATTCATTTCAAATATCAGTCAACACTCTTATCAATACCGATTATGGTAGGACTTATTTTAATCAATGAGTCTTACACTCTGGTCAATGGTGATAAACACGTGACATGTTCCTAAAAAAAGTTGTGAACTGATACATGGAGTGAATATGTCATTTTATGCTGTATAATGATACTTATACATCAACTCCAAGATCCATTGCATTTGGCCCTTACACTTTTACCCTTACCTTATAATCGGGTGCTCAACATTTTTTTTCTTCTAAGTCTTCGGTTATAAAACGATCATCTACTCACAATCCAAGGTAATGTTTATATCGTGATCAATTGTCATACATGATGATCATCTATGTAAAAAAAAAGTTACGCCATACATTGTGGGCTAAATGATTGTGATAGTAGCGTTACATTATAAGCAACTCTCCTGAATGTAGCTCAATTAAGGAATCGAATCTTTGAAAACAATATATATATATAGTACAATGATAGATCGGGTGGGATGTAAATAATAGCTCATTGATTATAACAATATAACAACACAAATAAAACATACCTTCCCATTCCTATACACATGTCTCTTGAGTAGAAATGAAGCTCCATGTTCATTATAGTAGGTTTGAATGGCAGGGCAAGTCTCCTTTGGCAATAGAGTAGTATGCAAGTATACATTTCGATGTAAAATAATGTTACTATCACAATCATCATAACATATATGATATGACATTCAGACTTAGAGTTCTATCGTCACATCATGAAATGTATCATGATCACTTCCACATCATTTTATTATATTTCTTGTGTCAGAATGATTGTGACAGTATAATTATTCTTAGGAAAATTCTACCGCTACAATAGTTATATGACACACGACTGACACAGCATACTTCCACACCATTGGTTAAGTTAGGACCCACGAGTATACATATATGTTGTATCACTCGTTGTATCACAACCGTTGTGACAGTAGTATCGCCCCTACGTAAAATATCACCACACACTCTCCATGCCAAAGGAGAATTGCACTGTTATTCTAAACACTACCACGTACGTATCTTTCTTTGATTTCACTTTTGAACACTAGGACTATAAATCAAGCTCGGTTCGCCGCATGAACATTGGGATCAAGAAAACCCTATTTATAGGACATTGTGAGCACATTCTGTTAGGATATGCTGAGGATTTGAAAAGCATATGCTTGTGAAAATACCTCTATAAAGGGTATACTTTTATGGTCCTGATTCCTTTTGCAAAAAAGTCCCTTTTGCATGTCCTAACTTTTAAATCCACAAAATCTTGTAGAATATATCATTGGAATATCATTTTCATTTTTCTCTTTTTGAGAAATGTAATGTTACTAACCTTTGGGGAGAGGAAGAGCCCTAGAGAGAAGAGGATGAACATTTTGTATTAATTAGAGGTGTTCATATATAGTTCGGTGTTAAGGATTTTCAAAATCAAATCAAACATTTTGGGTTGAAATATAAAAACCAAAACTAATCGTATGAAATTAGGTTGATTTGATTTAATCTTTCATTTCTACGGTTTTAGTTTGGTTTCGATTTGAGAGCAAGGCAAATCAAACATGTAAGTTACTTAACCTAGTAGCATACATATTGATCATTAATTAATTTCATATTAATCCAAGGACGTATCTAGCATGTAAGGTGCGGGGTGCTAAGCCCACCCAACAAATTTTTTTAATTTTTTTTTTAAAAATATATAGCATTAGGATATAATAATAATAATAATATAATAATAACAACAACAACAAATTAATTATATAGCTTTAAATCAGCCCACCCCAACAATTTTAACACAGCCCACCAATAACTCTAGAATCCAGTCCTTTCACTTATAACTTTCAGTAGTCGGCCCATCTTTTCAATTGTCCGACAAATCTTTTATATGTGGTTGTATTTATGTTTTTGTAAGGAATTTACATTATTGGTAGGAGTTTCTTTTTCAATTTCTTTTAAATCAACATCATTTTTGCCCGATTCTCTTCTATGTTTTCTTGATTTTTTTTTTTTTTTTGGAATGATGATTGACAAAGTTGTGTTTGTTATTAACTTATATGTAGAGCAAATTTTTTGTTTTTGCCAGCCCGTCTGTTCCGAAATCAATTAGATCTCTTCCAGGTTAACATGTCGGATGCTTAATGTTTATTAAATTCATATAAGTTTGTGATTTAATTTAGTTATTTGAGAATAGAGATACTGATCCCGTCTTATGGACTCATAATGATTTTTTGTTGAATTGTAGACTTCGAAATTTTTTTACGCTATAAAGTAAAATTTACTAAAATTTTGATTCAAGCCCACCCAGATAAAAAAATCTTGGTTCCGTCCTTGTATTAATCGTTGAAAAAAAATAGGTTTTGCCTCAACCCAAAGGGTTCTTCCTGCATTGCCTCTAGAGATTCGTAAAAATGTAAATCGAGTATTATACTCTAGTTGTCATGTTTGAAAAGGCTGCATATATGATCGAACTTTTCCAGGTGTCCAAAATCGCCGAACAGTATACCGGGTCAATTGTAGTCTAGTAAGTGGAGTCAATGTTGTATCCCACGAAGATTGTGATGTTAAGTACCGATTAACTATATTATCTTGATTCAAGTCAACAATTAACAAGAAAATAAAGGGTCTAAAGATCAAGCTAGAAGTTCAATCACTAAACTAGACCTAAAACGGATATCAAATGATAAAAGGCCTAGCCAAGACAATGCAATGATCAAGTTATATATCTACTAGAATCATGAGAATGAATTACCTTCCAATAGTACTCAAGAGTGTTACCTGTGCAAACCTCTAATCTAGCAATCACCCCTCATACAAGTGTCCGTGATTACTCCATGTATCCTCCTTGGTCTAAAGGAACTCTAAACATAATGATTTAACATGATGAAGTTCTAAGGTTGCAAAGATAAACAATAAACCCCAAACAAGAAACCGAGTTCCACTCAAAGTGGGTTTTACCTTTCGGTCTTCCTATCTCTTTTCTAACACAAAGAATCTCCTTTCGGACTCAAATAAATACAAAACTATCACAGGCTAGAAAGGAAACTAGCCACTCATAGCTATGAATCCAAACGTCACAAATGGATTTCATATCTATTAACACAACTAAATAACAAGTAAAGACTAAGAGCAATTGCAGTAGATACTGTAAATCATTTATAAACTCTATTGTAGAGATTTCAACAGAAAAATAACACTACAGCAGATACTCTATTTTTTACTGTAAACTACAGATTCTGTAAAATTTCTTTTACATCTACCGCATTCATCTAGATTCTGTAAATTTTCTTTTACATCTACCGCATTCATCTAGATTCTGTAAATTTTCCTTTATATCTTCCGCATTATGTAAACTAAAGAGTCTGATGCATTTCATCTTAAATAAAGATTCTGTAAACTAGAAAAACGTGTTTTAAAACTGTATAGTAGAGTATTCGTTAAAATTCACGCGTCTTTCTCAAGAATTTACCCAACCAAAAGCTATGAACTTCAAGAACTCGCATTGAATGTCAAAAGAGCTGCAATGGAGTTTATACCAAAAGATAGAAACTTGTTCCAATAAAGATTCAAAGATCACAAGACTACCACACGTGATTCCGATAACAAAACTTGACCAATATTGCCTAGATAATCGACAAAAGTATCGTTTTTATAATATTTACAATGTACGCAAGAGATACCAAATTATCACAATAGTTATTCGAATTGATACGAAAACACCAATAAACGCATGAGAAATGGGGATAAAACATCGTAAAATGTAGCATCTAGTTGACTTACATCAATATACACATTTTTTTTACTAAGATAAGTCGATATATATATGGTCGAATTCTCACGCCCTAGCTCAAAAGGAAGGCTGTCATCACAACACCATTGGCTTCAACTCACCTTATCAAGTGCAAGTCTATAACAAAGAGTATATGACACATGATACATGACATGCAAATGCACATAAATGACTGCAAGGCCAACAATAAAGTGTAACGAATGAACAATAGTAAAACAATGTTGATAGAGATATATATTTGAATCAATCGTTTTCTGTTCTGATATCATGTATTTGTTTCAGGAAAATTTCACAGTGCAGTTCTTCTATGTGGAATATTTTGAAGAATATCCAATATACTCATACCCTTGTTTATTTATTTTATTTATTACTTTGATTCCATTTTAACACAAATGTTCTCAAAAATTTCCATGGCATAATAATGATTCGAAGTCCTCAATAATATTTAATTACATATCTTTTAGAAGGTTAAGTTTACATAATTAACATATTAAACATTTCAACAAATTATACCCTGAGTGAGGACATGGAAATAAGTTTATGAGAGACATGAAAACATCATTAACGAACTAGAATTTAGGTTAGACGGTGTCACTTGAGTGATAAATAAGTTTAGGAAATACATGGAAATATCTTTAACGAAATAGAATTTAGGTCAGACAATAAAGAATTCAATATGTTAGACTCATTATCATCGTATAACGAAACATGGTCAAACCAATTTATTATCAAATCTATTATGTGTCAACATTAATATCTTCTGATCAAAAGATTTCATATTTGACACCTACCGTGTTTAAAATCATTATTTCTCATCACTATATCTTTCGAGTAGAAGTTTCTAATGGTGGACCACCGTCTTTGTCAATCAATACTATCTGAGTCATAATGAATGCCGTTACTGCGTAGTCTTTTCATTGTCGTTTAACTATATGATTAACCTTACTTAATAAAATGCAATATGTCTCAAAGTTATATCTTAATTCTTTTTCTCTCACATCCAGTAATAATACATCATCTATATCAGCAAGAACACCAGCATCCAACACCATAAAACTAGTAAATATATGATAATAATTGCTTAAAACAAGGAAATGTATAGAAATAACGCAATCAATGCATTCATTGGACTCGGGGTTGAGCTCATTCGAGTTTTTTTATTTTTTATTTTTTTTTATTATAATTTTTACTTGGTTAACTAGTTTATATATATAATAAAGTTATTCTAACCCTATTTTTTTATTTTTGTTCCGTCCACCCCAATATAAATTTCTAACCTCGTCCGTAAACAAGAGAATCGATCCGCACATGTTAGGGTTCTCTTTACAACTTCAAGAATAAAGGATTTTTTGAAGCATATACTGGTTGCATGAGGAAAAAGATTTAATCATATTGCCCTTTAATTACCTATAAATACATTTCAAACTACAAACATGTTCACCATCACATTTCAACACTTGAATTTTCTAAGTGTATAGTTGCATTACTGGGCAACTACTCCTCTGGCAGTAGCTTATTTTCTCTTACACATAATTTAATGATCGCAATATTCTATTTAATTTCTGTAAATTTTGTACAATAATTAGCTCGCTGCCAAAGGAGAATTGCCCCGCAATTCAGCTCGACAATAATTCGAGCTTGTCTTTCACCATTCTTATATGATCGCCTCTTATTTGAATATAACATTTTCATCGTAGCAAATACTTTTAAGATGCATTTAAACATTACTTTTATATGTATTTTTAGTATAATTAGTTTATTTTTAATGCACACAACACCGCATTTTAATATTTCCTTCACTTTTTGTATTGTATGTAAGCCTTTTTTTTTTTCTTAAAAACCCCGGTCTCACTACAAGAAAAACAGTTTTTTGAACACCGTTGTTTGCCACACAACAAAATAAGTGTTGCTATAGACTTACTTTTATCCAAATGAGCATGGCAAAATAGTCTAACCAAGTGCTATTAGCCACATTTTTTTGTGTGTGTGGCAAAAACTAGTGAAGAATAGAGTTTTTTCAGAGTGTCTCCAAACCAATTTGGTCCAACTAATTTGCAGTGTGACTATTACTTAAGGGTAGAAAGTCTAGTCAATAGCTCTTTCAAATTCGCTTTTTTGATACATGATATTTGTTGAAAAAAATTAATACTTAGGAAAAAGACCGACAAAAAACAATACTCCAAGGCACGCGATATACGTTGTCTTTTTAGAGATATTTCGCCCCTACAAAATCACTTGGGTTCACACGGAAATCTCTCTCAGGATACAATTTTGGAGGTGTTTGATTCAAACAATCACTTGTTTGAATCAAACCCGAAGACACTAAAGAAATTCTGATGATGCTTTTTGGACTTGGAATGATTTCGTTTGCAGTCTGGTGTCTTTTATTGGCCAAGGTACCCCAACACGAAATGGTCATCTCCGTTCACACGTATGCATGCATGCATTCGGATGAAGAGGTACACCACTTCACAAATGCATGAATTCGATTGCATCAGTACTCACAGAGGCATAAATTCGATTGCATCACTTCAGAGGCCGAACTTCGTTTTGTTACGGCAACCCGAATTCAAACGATAACAAAATATTTAATTTATAAAAAGGTATCTCATTCAACATTTTTATAAGTCGATTCTAAATCATATATTTAACTTATGAATAATCAATCATAAAAATCAATTTTTTAAAATTCGAATATACATGCTATACTTGACTTTTCAAAATTCAATTATTGTGGAGTCATAAAATTAGGGCCTGTTTGTTTACACATCTAATCACTTATTCTGAAGAATTTAAGTGGTAGTTAATTTTAGTGTTGTTTGATAGCTGTTTTAAACACCACTAAATTGATTAAGTGGATTTGAATTTATATGTTAAATTTTCAGTGATATATACCTCGCTTATCACTAAAATGTTGCCGCAACTTTCCTTATTTTATGCAAAACGTGTGTAACTGCCAACTCATTCATGTCCTTTTTTTTCACTATATTATTATGGTTTTTTAGGAATATTATTATGGTTAATTCATTGATATATATATATATATATATATATATATATATATATATATATATATATATATATATATATATATATATATATATATATATATATTATGCAAACGACATCACACTAATGCAACACACACAGAGTTTTTGTATGTATGTGCGTATAAATATAAATATGTATATGTAGATATCACACACACACACACCCATATATATATATATATATATATATATATATATATATATATGTATATAGGGCCAATTATTTAAAAGAACTGATTTTCAACTTATTAGGGGTAATAGGACACTCCGAAATCTTATTTAGTTATAAGGACATTCTAATTTTAAGATGAAAACTTATTTAGTTATAAGGATATTCTAATTTCAAGTGGATAAAGAGGAAGAAGGAAAAAAAAAGGAGGAAAAAAAAAGCGTTCAAAGTAATAAAAAAAAATATTAAAAAAAAAAACAAAACAAAAAAAAACTTATTGTGTGCGTGAGTTTTTTTTTTCTTTTCTTTTTTTTGTTTTGATACATGATATTTGTTGGAAAAAAATTAATACTTAGGAAAAAGACCGACAAAAAACAATACTCCAAGGCACGCGATATACGATGTCTTTTTAGAGATATTTCGCCCCTTCAAAATCACTTGGGTTCACACGGAAATCTCTCTCAGGATACAATATTGGAGGTGTTTGATTCAAACAGTCACTTGTTTGAATCAAACCCGAAGACACTAAAGAAATTCTGATGATGCTTGTCGGACTTGGAATGATTTCGTTTGTAGTCTGGTGTCTTTTATTGGCCAAGGTACCCCAACACGAAATGGTCATCTCCGTTCACACGTATGCATGCATGCATTCGGATGAAGAGGTACACCACTTCACAAATGCATGAATTCGATTGCATCACTTCAGAGGCCGAACTTCGTTTTGTTATCAAACCCGAATTCAAACGATAACAAAATATTTAATTTATAGAAAAGTATCTCATTCAACATTTTTATAAGCCGATTCTAAATCATATGTTTAACTTATGAATAATCAATCATAAAAATCAATTTTTTAAAATTCGAATATACATGCTATACTTGACTTTTCAAAATTCAATTATTGTGGAATCACAAAATTAGGGCCTGTTTGTTTACACATCTAATCACTTATTCTGAATAATTTAAGTGGTAGTTAATTTTAGTGTTGTTTGATAGCTATTTTAAACACCACTAAATTGATTAAGTGGATTTGAATTTATATGTTAAATTTTCAGCGATATATACCTCGCTTATCACTTAATGTTGCCGCAACTTTCCTTATTTTATGCAAAACGTGTGTAACTACCAACTCATTCACAAGTCGCCCTCGAAATTTAGAACAGGGCCAAAAAAATTAGCCTCGCTTTTGAAAAAACAAGAATCAAACATATATAAAAAATAAAACAAAATCATGCGTGTGATAATAATGGGTTTGGAAGGAAAAAAAGCCTACTTATTTTGCCTTGTCACTGGCTTAAAAAAAGCAAAAATATTGTGAAAATTGCAGATTCAAACCAAGTCTCTTATGCAAAATACTTGAGTCTTTAACTATTAAGGTAATATATCTTATTCATATAAATACATTATATATATAATATTAGGTCGAAAATTTAGGTACTAGCCAAATTCATTGATTTTCGGGAACAAGGTAATCTTTCTTTACTTTGGCTTAGGGGCGCCCCTGCTCATTCATGTCCTTTTTTTCACTATATTATTATGGTTTTTTAGGAATATAATTATGGTTAATTCATTGATATATATATATATATATATATATATATATATATATATATATATATATATATATATATATATATATATATATATTATGAAAACGACATCACAATAATGCAACACACACAGAGTTTTTTTGTATGTGCGTAGATTTTATAGTCAGAGATAATTTGTTGTAGGAAGGTTATCATGTTTAAATACATTGTAGCCCATTCATTTTTACTCTCTTTCACATAATACACTTTTATCGTGTGTGAGAGTTTAGAAATGAGTGGTTGTAATGTGATGCCACTTTGAAAACCTTCCTACAACTGGCCAGATTTTAAAATTTCACTAAATATAAATATGTATATGTAGATATATATAAACACACACACACACACATATACATAAGGCCAATTATTCAAAAGGACTGATTTTCAACTTATTAGGGGTAATAGGACACTCCGAAATCTTATTTAGTTATAAGGACATTCTAATTTAAGAAGGAAACTTATTTAGTTATAAGGACATTCTAATTTCAAGTGGATAAAGAGGAAGAAGGAAAAAAAAGAGGAAAAAAAATTGCGTTCAAAGTAATAAAAAAAATATATAAAAAAAAACAAAACAAAAAAAAACTTACTGTGTGCGTGGGTTTTTTCTTTTCTGTTTTTTTTGTTTTATAATTCACCATATTTCTAAAAGTCATATATTTTGATCTAAAACTCGGATCATCATAATTTTTTTTACTAAAATTCATATTTTTTCGTCTTCTTTATTCTAAAATCAAATTTGATATTTTTCTGAATAAATTTCATAAAATCAATTTTTTTCTTCATAAAAATCGACGTGACGTATTGATAACAAGTCATGCATTGACCACCTACCCTGTGATGCATTGGCCACCGGGATCCATTAACCACCCCGATGCATTGACCACCGCGATTCATTGGCTACCATGATGTATTGACCGCGCGATCCATTGACAACCTTGATCGGTGGCATCTCATTGTAGCGATTTATGCAATGACGCCTCATTGTAGCGATTTATCGCAATGACTTCTTATTGTAGCGATCTATGCAAATGATGTCTTATTGTATCGAATTATGCACCGACGTGTTATTGTAACGATTTATGCAGTGACGTGTTATTGTAACAATTTATTCATACCTTTGGTTGTAAAAATACATTTAAACAAAAAAAAGAAATACAGTTATTTTACAAAGTTATCAAAAATTTAAACCAACACTAATCAAATAAACCAACACCAATCAAATATTTAAAGATAACAAAGAAATAAAGTTACTTTACAAAGTTATCAAATGTGTGTATCAAGTTGTATATGCGGTGACATCAATATCATTGCATTAGTTATCTAATTGTAAATACAAATGCATCAATGTCAATGCGCATAAGTCATCAATGTCCCTGCATCGACATCAATGTCAACCGCATAAGTCGCCAATGTCACCAGATAAGTCGCCAATGTCCCCGCATAAACCTAACAATCGCATCGATCACTCTCTGCTCTTGTTTTGCATTTCTCCAATTGTGGAGCTTTTAATATGGATAGAAGTACAAGTTTGGTGAAACTACAAAGACTCTTCACTATGACTCTTGTAATGGCCACACGTTGTTTGTGCCTTCCTGATAATTGGATTCATTGTGGAATCCCTCAATTCTTTAACACAATCTTGAATCATTTGACGATCTTGTTTAGCTTAATGTCCCTGGATATTCATCAATGTCACTGCATTGGACATCAATGTCCCTACATCAGTCATCAATGTCCCTGCATAAGTCATCAATGTCCTTGTATCAGACATCAATGTCACTGTATAAGTCATCAATGTCACTGCATAAGTCGTCAATGTCACTGCATAAGTCAGAAATGTCACTGCATAAGTCATCAATGTCCCTGCATCAGACATCAATGTCACTGCATAAGTCAGCAATGTCACTGCATAAGTCGTCAATGTCACCAGATCGACATCAATGTCACCGCGATAAGTCGGCAATGTCATCGCATCACCATCAATGTCCCCAGATCGCCATCAATATCACTCCATCAAGTAGCATGTCAATCAATAGGTCGAGAGGGAAAATTTCAATGGGGGACTTTAAAAAAAATGTCAAGACAGGACTGTCCTGACATGAAATAAATGGTATTAAAATGACCTGAAAATACATTTTCGAAGTATATTTTTGATTATTTACGCTATCTTGCTCCTACAAGATCTAATCTTACGCAACTTTTCTAATATTGATGTAATATGATAATATTAACAAATACCGACCTCTGATCTCTTTCATGTGTTTCAAACCTGATGCCCATCCCTTCTTCACCCTTTTTTCTTTTCTTTTCTTTCTTTCCTAAGAAAAATTCTCCACTCATTTTTCACCTTTTATTAGTTTAATTTTCATGTTTCTTAGTTAGAATTCTGAGTTGAAAACATCAATCAAGTGAATGAAGATCTTAAGGGACACCCTTCCCCTATTGGGTTCCCCCTTCCCAATTAGGGTTTAGTTTGGTTCAAAAAACACCTAAAACGCGAAAATGGGAGTGGTATTTCGACAAGAGAGTGGTAGTCGCACAAATGGCCCGGCAAAGTAGTGGTAGATCGGCAAAGCTCCCCCGTTTCTCCCTACTCTCTCCTTCTCCTAAATAGTTTCCGGTTTGTGATATTTGTCAAGTATATATATTAACTCGAATCAGATCGTTTGTTCTTATTCCTGGTATAATTGAACTATAATTCGTATAAGGATCTGATTTCAATGAAATTTTGCCGAGGTAAATAACTGGGACGGTGGTAACGTCTTTCATGTTGAAGAAGAGCCACGGTTCAAACGCTATTTTATCTAAAAAAATTTAGATTGTCCTTATAACTAAATAAGTTTTTTGAGTGTCCTAAATGATCATTAAGTCTCTAACGACGGCCTTATAACTAATAACCAACTCTCTCGAAAGTTTCTTTTGCCTAAAAAATGTTTTTTTAAAATATAGTCGGTCTCTGGCAGTGCCTCAGTAAGAAAACCTAGGAACTGCTCCAAACAGATTCCGCTTTAAAATTGCATATGCATTCCTCCGGGTGCTTGCTAGATAATCCCTCATTTTTCTGTTGGATGTTGACATGACTCAGTCTTTGGACATCTACCTCTGCTTTCTGCTTCTTAATAAAATACTTACACTTCTGCCTGTTAAATCTGCGATTAATAGCACGAAATTTAGCCAACCTTTGCATTAACAGAAACTGATTCCTCTGATCCATGAACAAAGGGCCTTGACAGACAAATTTCTCCCCTGTCTCTTGACAGGCACTTAATTGTGCCAATTGTGATGAAATCCAAAGATCTACGCACATCACTCTTGATCCTTCCCAACTCGTGGGATATTCGCCCACATCGAATATACGTAAACCCATTTAAAATAGTTATTAAATTTAAGACTGTTGTGAATAAACAGATAATAAGCCACAAATTATAGCATACACATTTTCTTCCATGCAATGACCGAATGACTAAACAACAAAGAAGGTATACTTATTAATGTTAGCTTGCTTGCAATTGCACGCAACACCATATTTAATTTTATTTTTTTCACTTTCCAAAAGATTCTTCTTAACAACTTCGTCAGTAAGTTTGATCGATCTTCACTGGCCGATAAGCCCAACAATGTTGGATGGGCCAATCGTTTGAGATAAAACATTACTAGAGGTACTGGGCTTATTGGGCCTGTCGCATATACTAGGCCTCTCCAAATGACTAAAAGACGATCTGCTATCTGAAAATGCATCTCCAGGTCCACATGTTATAGCCTTGGCCTTTCCAATGTGGTCAGCTCGAGCACTAAGACAACGGCTCAAAGTGGGTTTTTTAAATCCACAGTGCCATACATCAACATTATCCCTGCTGAAAATTTTAGACTTTATGTCAATTACTGGACCTCTAAATGCTAATTCATTAGGCCTCTTCAATGTGGACAGCTTTAGAAAAGCTTTCATCTTGCAGTAATTAACATCGGCCTTAATATTAGCATTTTCCAAAACATAAATAATTGACCAAGGACATTCCTTGTCATTCAAACTGGCATAAGCATTACCAAAATAGGTCATATTCAAACAACATGATACTGGGAAAATGAACTCTGCCTGTTTGCAATCAGGTTCACATAATCTGTTATCAAAAACTCTAACCCTAACACAATGTTAAGGGTGATTTTATGCGATTTATATCGTTATATTTTATAATGATTTCCTCCATATTCGTATTATTTGCATAGAAATTAAGGGTTTAATCGAATTATTGAGCATATGAGTTTTAAAAGTATTTAAGTGTAAACTTGAGCTAATTTCGTGATTTTATTGGTAATTATCTATGGTTTTACACTTTGCGTGTTCTTATGGTTTTGAAGGTACATTTACATGTCATGGAGAGGGATGAAAGGAGCTTAAAAGATGTTCAAGTGATGATTTGCATGGAAGGAAAGAGATAGAAATGAAGTTGGAATGAAGATCAAGATGAATTTGGAAGAAAAAGGATCGACGAAGCGCCCAAATACTGAATCAAGCGCCCAGGAGGAGCAATTGGATTCGTGAAGCCGAGATGTTAACTGAACGTGCGTTTGAAGTCCCGTCCATCTGGACGGGAGTTTGAAATTCTGGACGGGCGTCCGGGCTGAAGAAGTTTGATTCAAAGTTTTGACGAATCGATGAATCAAGGCCCAATTTTGCATGGGACGTCGCGTCTGATCCACTTCGCCCGATTCAAGATTTTATCAAGACGGACGTCGTCCACTCATCCAGACGGGCGCCCACGGCCGACTTACGCATAACCGACCTAGTTTTCTATATATAGCCGCATTATTTCAACCCTAATCATATCATATATCGACAAAGAACGCAAAACCCTAAATTCTCGCCGAGTTGTGCTCGGTCGCCAAGCCTTGTGCTTGGTCGACCGAGGGTTAGATTAGTTGTTTTATTTATTTTGTTTTCTTCTTGTTCGATTCATGAGGATGACTTGAAGTCGATCAAACTTGGGGCAAGCATGTGAAACTTTTCTGCAGCGTTTTTATTTCTTCCTTTGGATGATTTCGTGAGTTTTAATTAAGTTGCTTCTTTTCTATGCTTATGTGTTATGCAAATTTAAATCGAGAGATGTTTTGCTATTGATGTTTACTATGTGACGAGAATCGGTGTAAACACTAGATCACCACAGGAAAGATTGGATCTTTAACCTATAAGTAACGAGAGTTGATTAGGTTGAATATCTAGATTGTTAGATTGAGAAATCTTACACCTCTGAATTGAAAGCGTTAATCTTTAAGATCGAAAGATAAAAGATTGATAGGCGAACTTTTCTAAGAGATTAGGAGTCCATACCTTTGATAGGTGAACCGCATCTTTATTAAATCTTCACTAAACGATCTAAGGAGAAATTGAGAGTTGCGAGATAGGTGGATCATTGCGTGTTCCTCGTTAACTTAATTGAAATTATCTTTGTGCCTTGTTCTACGTTGTTTTCTTAGAAGTTTATTTTCTTTTTAGTTTATAGATAGAGTTATTTTCGTTCGCAATTATCTTTCCTGGCTTTGGATTGACAACCCTCTGTCCAGTTTATTGTTCTTCGTTTTCGTTTTTAGTTATATTTCGTGACAACTAGGAGGAGAATTAATAAACTAGATAAACAACCTCGATTCCCTGTGATTCGACTCCGGTTGTAATCGCTATACTACGATCCCTGCACTTGGGGTAAACCGGATTATTTTTATTACTTGTTTGTTTTCCGTTGATAAAATCCGAGACACACAACCTTCAGAATTCATTGGGCATTGAGGTCTGTACATCAACAGACAACTATCTATCATCACTGACAGATTCTTCATCTTGTTGAATGCCCTGTCAATAAAACTAGGGTATTTTAACTTAACAGATACGACAGATGATCCTGACTTGATATCAGTACAATCAGTCTCGTAATCACCAGAAACGGACTATGCTATTGGGATTTCCATTCTTTTGTAGATGCTTTTCCCAGAAGATCAACAGATAACCAATCAATCGGAGTAAAACTCAGAAAATTCTTCGTTCCGATCAATTGCTACAGTAAAAAGTCGCTTTATGAATAGTACTAGGGCAAAAGTTTTCAAAAAGAGTAATGATTGTCTGAGAGACGATAGTTGCTAAAGCAGAAAAGTTAAAAATAAAACGCGTTTTCACTATTGCTCAGCAGTAGAAAAGTACCGACAAGTACTATTGTACAACAAAGTAAAAGGGAATGTGATGCACAATCGAAACAATATCCACGTGGGTGGGGACAAATGCTCCCACCAAAAAAATCATATGCCGACACGCAGCAAAACTCGTAATATTATTTGGTTTTGCCACTTGAACGCCAGATTAAAATCGAATCGAGAGGCACTATAAAAGTCCCTCTGTCCCTCCGCAAAACCATTGTAAGAAAAGAGTTCAAAAACACTATTACTTGGAAATAAAAGATCCATTTTATTAAAAACATTGGGCCAGCCGCTGCAGTTATATATTGTATAATACTTCTTAGATTCACAATCTTTCTTTGTCGTTGGGGGTGATAAACAAATTAAATACATCAACTATAAAAATACATTCTGACAGATAATGTCATTACTGCTAATGTGCCTTTCACTGAACTTGCTGCACATAAGTACACTGCATTTTCATGAATGTTATCAATAGTGTCTGTGGTTGCACCTCCATATTTAACTAGAATTTTTTTGTTGCAATATTCTTTTACGACTTGCTCCTTCCGACCACCAAGTAGATCCCGCTTTGAAAGCCAATACACTCCCGCCTTAATACCTCGAATCATCACCATCTCCTCCTTAATCATTGCAGTAGAAGGTTCATCAGCATAAATGTCGAAAACATCCTGCATCTTCAAAGTTTCTGATGAAGTAGCTTTTGGTTTTTTATCAACAATTAAAAACCATATCACATGGAGACCTGTTAAATCCTCACAAACTTGAAGATGAACCTTTCCTTTAATATTAATCCCATATAAATTAATATCATGTCCAAGTCTTTGGTCAGAACTAGTCCCTTGATTTATATTGTTCAACAACTTACATTCACCTATGTTTTCAATTGTAAGTTTGTCATGAATTGTTAACAATCTCCTCTCTGAAAGTTTCTTTTGCCTAAAAAAGGTTTTTTTTTATAAAATATAGCTGGTCTCCTAGCAGGTGCCCTGTAAGAAAACCTAGGAACTGTTCCAAACAGATTCCGCTTTAAACTTGCATATGCATTCCTCCGGGTGCTTGCTAGATAATCCCTCATTTTTCTGTTGGATGTTGACATGACTCAGTCTTTGGACAACCTTAGTCGCTTGCACTAACGTCGCTTGGTCTTGCGTGCAGAGGCACCTGAAATCACCATGATCCAACGGTTGGTTTGAGAGAAAATCCAATTTCAATTTACATGAACAGTGAGTCATCAACAGACAATTTCTCTCTCATCCGACATCATCATTACCTTTTACTGTTGTACAATAGTAATTGAAACAGTATGTCGGATATTTGAATTATCAGATACAGTGTGAATTGGATGAATATTTTTCTTACTCCATTTTCTGAGAAGAACACTTTGTTTGTCCTTTTTCATTTTCTTCATGATTATTTTCCTCACAGGAAATGCCATATTCATCATCTTCTCCACCTGCAATGCATAGTCTCCCCCAACGACAAAGAAAAATCGTGAATCTAAAGTGTTATACAATATATAATCATAAATTACGTCCCAGCATGAGAAGACTTATCATATTTAGGGAGAAGGAAAAAGTGGCCACCGTTGTCACTCTAAGTCCCAATTTCAATCCTCAAACAACAAGATCCCAAATGCATATATGCGTTCTTTAAATTTTTTATTTGCTTGTTTGGAACTCATGGAATATGGAGTCTTAATTTTAAAATCTGATGTCTGAAATTCGAAAATATAATCAATTAAGTATATGATTGTTAAGTAGCGATTAAGTATCTGAATCTAAAAGCCAATAATCGTGGCTTATTTCGATCGAATTAAGTAGTAGTTGCATACTTGCATTCGAACCTGTTGAATAATCATATCGTTTCGGATAAAAACTTAATTTGTTAAGTGCCTCTACATTCTCTTAACAATAAGTAATGATTGGTTGCAATTTTGGTATACAATAAAATAAAAATCTCCTTTTATGTAAACAAGTTCTATTGTTACATGAGCTGTGTTACCACGAGTGACACATCACGTATTTTAATTGTTTTTTTTTTTTGTGTTACGTATTTTAATTGTTGATTAGATATAAATTCATCATTTTTTTTAATATAATATTCATACCTCAAACCCGTTATTGTTACGATAATAATTAATAACATTATATTTTGATGTTGAAAGCATAAGCAATTGGCAAGTAAATTACGTGGAGTCGGGCAACACATTTTCCACAAGTCAACATGTTGATCACGTGGTTTTGAATAATCAGTGGTCGTAGAATATTGTGTAATTTGACCCTCAACATTACACATTGTCTTAAAAATCTGTGAAATTTTTGGGTAGTACGCACCTACGTGTGGATATGTGGTGCGACACGATCGTAAACCACGCGCTTTAAGTCTGAAATGAAATCGCGTGATGTCTGCCACTTTGCGCTATCCACACGTAGGTATGGTGTATGCAAAACCTTCCCTAAAAATCTTGATTAGTAGTACTAGAAGGTAATACAATGTAATTATGATTTGTTGTTTTCTAGGAATTAATTTGAGTGAACGATTTTAATTTCATTTTAATGTTTGGTCGATAAAACATATGAGTGGTGTGTATGATGGGGTAATGTGGTTAGTGAGGTAGTGTGGGATGTGATAAAAGCATCCACTATGGCCTAACTAGACCTGGCCAAATGGTGCAACCGGACCGACCGAACCAGCACTGCACTCGAACTTGAGCAACTGACGGTTTTAGTTACGGCGGTTTAGCGAATCCGGCGGTTGGAGTGAACCGCCGGTTGAAAAACCGGTGGTTGGAGGTTCAAAACCGGCGGTTGCCGGTTGGTGCCAGTTCACGGTTCATTCGATTTGCTCCCGGTTCAGATCACGGTTTTAAAATTTTCATTAATTTTTTTTTTCATTTTCATATAATACTTATTATTTTCACTACAATAACAAATTATTATACTTTTCACTATAATTACTAAAGCGAATGTAATATATATTTTTTTATAAATAGTTTTCTATTCGGTTTTAAATATAATATTAATATTGTGTTATTTTATTTATATGTAAATTATGTTATTTTTAAATATATTATTTTTTCAACGCTTGTACCTGTAATTCGGTTGCCTACGTATCTTTTATATGTAATCGTGTTGGAAGCATTAACATATATAAAAAAAAAAGCAACGAGCGTTATTATTTTTTTTTTAATTTTTATAGTTTGTTGTAAATGTTTCTATAGTTTTTTTTTATTATTGTTTTTTTAAAGTCTTTTATAGTTTTTTTTTATAAGTTTTAGAGTCGGTTTTAGGTATACGTTGATTATAAATGTTATTTTTTTTTTAAATATTACGTGAGATATATTGTGTTGTTTTTCTTATATGTAAATTGTGTTGTTTTTTCAACGCTTGTACTGGTAATTCGGTTGCATACGTATCTTTTATATGTAATCGTGTCGAAGGCACAACACATATAAAAAAATCAAAACGAACGTAGTTATTATTGTTTTTTTTAGTCTTTTATAGTTTGTAGTAAATGTTTCTATAGTTTTTTTATTATTGTTTTTTTTAAGTCTTTTATAGTTTTTTTTTAATAAGTTTTAGAGTCGGTTTTAAGTATACGTTGATTATAAATGTTGTTTTATGAGAGGAGAAGTTGTAAGAATTGAGAGGAGATTGGTGTAGGATTTTTGAAATGGAATGTGTTGTATTTATTGGATTTTTTTGAGGTGTTTGGGAATAGAAAAAAAAAATAGCCGTTGAAATTCTGACCGTTGGGCCGGTTCCGGTTCCGGTCGACCGGTTCAACCGCCGGTTCCTGTTTCCAAAATGCCCAAACCGCCGGTTTACATACCGACGGTTGACCAAACCGCCGTTTCCGGTTTCATTTGGCCAGGTCTAGGCCTAACACGATGTGGTGTGTTCAACTTCAAAAGCTGCCACATTTTTAACCATTTCACATCTTAATAAATTAGGACACACTATAGCCACTTTCCCCACCTCTTAAAATAAAATAAAATAAAAGGAATGATTCGGTATTTTTATTATTCCACTACGGTCAATGGTTGTGGGTAACAAGAAACAGTTTCATAGTTCTCAAAAGAAACAACTAAATATACCTAGATTTGTGTGCATGGTGTAAAGATTGATGTGTGGGGATCTACTAGTGCTATAAATGAACCTAAGTATTCGATTCGATCCGGAGTATTCGGCTCGAAAAAGCTCGATTCGGGCTCGTTTCGTGGGTTCGAACTTCGAGCCGAACCTTACAAATTAGATATTCGGTGGTCGAGCCGAACATGTTCGAACATGTTCGGCTCGGATATCATAAATTCATATACAGTTCGAGCCGAACATGTTTTTTAAAACCGAGCCGAACATGTTCTGATTTTTTTTTAAACCCAGTTCGAGCCGAACCGAGCCGAGCTTTTTTCCCCAAATACCAGACCGAACCCGAGCCGAATAATGAAAATATAAGGCTCGGCCATTTCGAGCCGAGCCGAGTCTAAGGTTCGAACATACCGAGCCGAGCCGAACCCTGCCAGGGTTCGGTAGGGTTCGGCTCGTTTACAGGCCTAGGATCTACTACCACTCCCACATTATCACGTTCCACACTGTGGAAATTTGAGCTATTGTGAGCTACACACCAAAATGTACATTCATTTGGCATTTCCACATTGTGGTACATTAAGACAATGCAGATGCTCTAAGGTGTACGGGTGGTACGGAAGATGGGTCATAAGGTAGGGGTGAGGTTGGTAGGTAGGGCACGGTCTGGTATGGTAGGGTATGCGGTAAGGTAGGGCAGTGAGGTGAGGGTGGGTGGTCAGGTTGGGTGGAGTGGGTAAGTTTGGGAAGGCCAGTTTAGGTCGCTTAGGTGGGTGTTGTGATAAGATGGGTGGTGAGAAAGAGTGTGGTAGGTTAGTGTGGGTGTTGAGGTGAGGTTGGGTATGCTAGGGTGGATGTGGCATGGATGGTAGGATCAGGTATGTTGGGGTGTGGAGGTGGGCGCATTAGGGTGATGGGTAAGGTGGGTGGTAAGAAGCGAAATATGTGGTAGATTAGTAGGGTAGAGTGGGTGATGGGTAGGTGTGGTGGGGTAAGTTGGTACGATAAGGTGGGTGGTGAGGTATGTCTACCTCACCCACCAAACCCTACCCACCACTTTTCGAAAATCAATCTTAGACTCGACTAAAGGAGAATCCACTATTAGCAAGTTGATTATTGTATAAAATCTTGTCCAACAAGATATAAGAGAAGGAGTTTTGGAGAATTCCATCTCTTAACGTGTGAAGGTGGAACAATAGCAAATATACAATATGAGACAACTTTTAACAAATGTACAATATGAGATAACTTTAAGTGTAGGCCTAAAAAAAAACACAACACTTGAACGGTATAAATGTGTGGCTATGATACCAACAATATATAAGAGCCTTCAACCTCAAAACTTGTTATCTATCATGAGACGTTGATTTCTTAATATATATGTGAAACAATAATCGTCAAATATGGGATAAATTTAACAATTATATGATCGGCCTTTGAAAATTCGATTCCATATGTGATAACAGATAATGAAGATCGAATTTAGTCAAGTAATTTTTTTCCAGATCAAGTGTCATAATTCACACATAAAGCGTGTTATCTTGGATAAATGGCTATGTTTTAGAATATTATGACACACCAAATATATTTATCGAGATGCACGTAAATGCTCCCTTTTAATCAGGTAAGTTTTTTCTTCAGGGTAGATTTTTGGAATTAGGTTACTTGTTATTAAGGGATGATTATATTCTCATTTCTTCCTCATCAAATTAATAAATATTTTTTTCTTGCAAAGAGAAAATGTCAGCTTCTTTGTAATCGTTTGAGTCAACTCAACTGAAACCATATAATTTCCATCTACTTGGCACGTTGATATGAGAAAAATTTTAGTATTTGATATGATCCGTGAAATGATTAGAACTACACAATTTATATCTATAATATATACCGTATGGTTTTGATTATTTCATTTATCACTTCACCTCCGTGGAGTTATTAAGTAAAATGAGGTTCTTGATAAACGCGACTGATTTTAGTCGGCATATAGAGATCAGAACGATATAAATATGTACTATTTCTCACTATTATCATATTAATTAGTTGGCCATGACTTTCAATCATGATCCATGAGTTCATATTCATGGTGGCTCCACACTTCATCTGCCTCAGGCTCCACCATACCAATACAATAAATTTGACAATTAAGTTATACCACTTGCTGACAGTTAGACTGGGGACTACGTTTTTTGTGTATGGGACATATTGTCTAATGGTTGAACTAGATCCAACAAATTCATGAAGCAATTGTGAAGCAATTCTCAAGTGGTAGAATTGACCCTTGAGAATTTATTTTTATGGCCATTCAATTTTAGGAGTGATCGATGATGAGGTTGAAATCATCATCAGAGGTTCAGCGGTGTACGATTGATGGATATCCGCTTTTATGTAGGTTGTTATATGGATGGTAGCCAGGGTGTGGCATGACGGCGATGGGAGGAATATGATAGAGAGTTTTCGCAGAGCTTTACCGCTTTACATTAAATGTATATATCTTTTTCTGCGCATACATGTCTTCTTTTATATAGGAGGAGGTTTCAGGAGTATGGTAAGGGCGATGTTGTTATATGACAACTTAGTCACTAAGTTTTACTTAGTGGCTAAATAAACCTTAAATATCCTGGACTGCAAGTGGATAGAATATCTCGGGGCGACTCTTGGGATCGCATAGGTCGCGGAGTTGTTGTCCCGCTTGCTTTTGCTCCTTGTCGCTTCTCATCAAGTCTTGTGCGACCTCTCAAGGACCTTTGTCCGAGGTCGCGGGTCGGCCCCGATCCATAAGAGTATTCCGGCGGGTTTGACAATCGACTTCGACACGGGCGGGTAAAGATCGCAACACCGGTTCAAGGGCTTTTATCCGTCCGGTGGGTCGATAGGCTATTTCCGGATCCACATGTGGCCATATCATTTGTACGTATCGGTGGCCCCCTACTCAGGCCTTGAGCATTTTTCGCGTGGGAAATGTTTAAGCGTGGAGTAAAGTGAGCTCAAGGATTATTCAATCTATTTGCGACTCGCCGTCTGACGCGACTTGTTCACTTAGGACCGTGCTTTTGAAGCGAACGGCCTCGAAGCAACTAACTCGGTCTATTTGCGACCTCGCTGCCTGATGCGACTTGTTCACTTAGGACGCGCTTTTAAAGCGAACGGCCTCGGCAACTTTGGGTTGTGACCTTGTCGCCGGGCGGCAATCTATCCGCCCATTGGCGAGTGGGGCGCTTCAATCGCCGATCGTTGTCGGGCGCCGCTTTCTTGGTAACCGTAAGAGCGTGGGTATTGAGGTCGTTTGTAATAGCCCAAATACGCGGGGCGGATAACGGCTGAGTAATTGATTACGTGGGCATTGATGATCGCGCTTTAATGATGATGGTTTTTGAATTTCGAAAACTGAAAATAGCCGCGCAAACCTGGATCGTTAGATGGCTGGCCCCCTGGCCGTACGATCAAATTCCCTCTGCCTATATAAGGCTCTCATCATTCCAACCTTCACACTTTTCGTTCTTTCTTTCCCCTTCAGTTTTTCCTCTCGCAACTTTGATTGTTACCGAGTGTGCAAAGGTTTTCCGGTGAGGGTTTTGAGGAGGATTTGGTTGTGGTTGAAGCAAGTTTGCGGTTTCAAGCTAGGATTTGAAGATTCTGGTCACGAGTTTGAGGATTCCGATGCGTTCTTCTGGCCACCGATTTTAGCTTCTTCTCAGAAACAAGTAAATCCTTCTTCCCTTAACCTCATTCTCTGTTTTTCTTTCCGTATTTCGATCCTTTTTAGCAAGTTTGATCCGCTGTGAGGCAATGCGTTCAACTTTAAGACGTTTTTTAGGCAAAATTCTGGGTTTTTTGAGTTGACACTTTCGTTTTAGGCAAGATTTTTCTGAAAAGAGGAGGGGTGAGGCATGCCTTGAAACCTTCTCTCTCTCTGCTTCACTCATTCAGATCTCAGTATTTTCCTTTGTTTGCAATTGCTTTCCATTTCTCATGTGAAAATGGAGGGAAGGCGCCGAGATGGGTGCGATCACCTTCCCGGCTTAATCCCCATTATACCAGTCCAAAGCTCCACCTTTTCCTCTTGCTTTTGCAGGATGTCCGACGGAGAGTATTCTTTAGGGGGCGACTCCGAAGGGGATCAGGAAGCCTATGACTATGCACTGGATGTAGGGGAGGATGACCCTTCTAGCCCCGATGTGTCTACCGGGGACGATCTGCTTGCTGAGATAACCGGGGGAGAGGCCACTGTTCAAGTAGGCGGAGATCTTTTTGGTTTAGATGTTATGTTCCCTGATCCCGAGCCGCATCGTAAAAAGAGTCGTAAAGAAATGGCTCGCAATCAAGGGACCAGTACTAGTGAGGCCGGAGGAAGGGAGACGTTTGATGCTGAAGATCAGGCCGCCGGACCCAGCTCTAGTGGCGCCGTTAAGCATGACGAGGCATATATTGAGGACGCCACTCTTCACGAGCTCATGGGCTCGAGCGAGGACAAGAACGCGCCTTTACCCGTAAGGTTATCTGGGAGCTCCCAAAGAAACCAAAAAAGAAAAGGGACCCCAAAACAATGACTGTTGGTGAAGCGGCGGCGAAGGCAAAAAAACCCGAAACCCAATATTCCTGAAGCGTTAAGTGAGTTTACCCTTCCGCCGCGTATGAGAAGGCTCTGGAGGATGAGTGGGTGATGCTCCGCGACAGTGATGACCTTAACAACCTTCTCCGGCGTCGATACAAGATTGATACAAAAGTCTACAGGTTTTCTCTTTTTGATTATTCGAAGGAGGAGGATAAGTTTAAACCCAGAGACCGCGAGGATTATGTTTGCACCCGTCGTCCGGACGATACCCTGATCCTTCACTTCGATCATTTCTATGCGGGGCTCAGACCCCCTTTCGATCCGTTTTTTGTCAAGATTTGCGAGCTGATGGGAGCTCTACCCACTGATTTTGCTATTGGAGCTGTTATTCAGATTATGGCCTTCATTGTTATGTGTCGGACAATGAAGATGGAGCCCACTCTCTCTCTATTGGGTCAATTCCACTTATTCTGTGCGACGGACCTTCCGCGACAGATATCTTTGAGGACCAAGACGCCTCGCCTGCTGTTCTTGCTACCAAATAAGATTCATAGATGGCAAGAACGAGTGCTTAAAGTGGAGTCCAAAGTTGGTTGGCCATTCCCCAAGGCAGCACAGCGCAAAGGAAAGTCCACCCTTTCTATTGGCGAGCCCCTAGTTACTGAGCATCGCCTTGTTAAAGGGCTCATGACGCTGATACAGTCTGACGGGGTTGATCCCTCTTTGAGAAACGTGGCTTGGGTCAACCTTCTTGATGTGGCTCTTCCCCTGGCACGCATGGCCGGCTGGAGCGGAGCCTTTAGTTGCCATGGCCCCAGAAGAATGCGACCCTGACTGGATAGGAGATTGCCACTTGGGCAAGTGTTTTCCTTCTAAATGTCCTGTATGTGGAGGCGACCCAAATAGAAGACCACCTTGTAATCTTCCATGTTTTTATTTTCATCACTTTGTAAGCTGTATGGTTTTGTTTTTTCTTTGGACCCGTTTCTAACGAACTCTTTCGCCGGGCTCAAAGACAGAGGCTCACTGATGAGCATGCCAAAACTCGACAGGCGACCCTAAAACAGGTCCTAGGGAAGGTACCACGTATTGTGGATGCTTCTGTTGTAAATGAGACGCGTTTACCCCAATCACCACCGCGGCGCCATATAGTGCTAGCTCAAGTCAGGCCGGTGGGGCCCAAAAAAGATCGCAGACTTATGTGCCTGTTAAAGAGCCTCAGGGCCAAAAGCGATCCAGATCTGAGAAGGACAAGACTGCTGGTGGAGCTGACAAAGGTTCTGACCGTCTGGACAAGCGACCTTCTGACAAAGGCTTTGTGCGGTCAGAGGTAATTGTTGAAGAGGTCGTCGAGGAGATGGGGGCGTTGCCTGGAGGGACCCTTCCCCGAGGTTACAAAGGGAAAGAGGCTGTTTGGCTGGATGCTAATTTCGTCCAAGGCCTTGATATGTCGAAGGCAAGCCAGATCAGGGAGGCAATTGCCGACGTCATCCCTCTGGGATGTCTTGCCTGGGATTCTTCGCCTGGCATTCAGATGGAGATTGGAAGGGGAATCACTGCACGCGTCGTGGTTCAAGACGATGCCCCCACCAAAGACGAAGTCGTTGAGCTTAAAGATCTTTCCGGCCAGTTTGGGATCGCAGCCTCTATGGTGAGCTTTTATTTGTCTTGTATTTTTGCTTACTTTGTTTTTTCTGGAGGGCTTATACTTCTCTTCTTTTTCAGCTTGGAACTCGTATAAACAAGGCCATTGAGGCTGCTGAGAAGCGTAAGGCTGAACTTAAGAAAGTGACTGCGGCTCTTGGGGCTTCGGATAAGGCTAGGGTTGCTTCAGAGAGTAAGAGCGCTGAGGCCTTGACCGAGTTAGATCGGATGAAAAAGGCCATGATTGAGAGTGCAGAGCCGACGCCGAAATGGGCAGCAAAGGTGTCAATTCTGAAAGATGAAGCTCATAAATCTGCTGAAGGGTTGACGGCCACGCAGGGGGAGATCGCGAGTTTAAAGGAGCAGCTCGCTGTTGCAAATAAGGCTGCTGAGGAGGCGGGTCCTGCGGCCGTTGCTGCCTTTAAGCGCTCTGATGAGTTTGTTGATTACCCGGAGGCGAGCTTCGATCAAGGTTTCAACCACCTCGCTCGCTGCCTTTAGGCTTATCATGGCAAAGAGAGCATTACCTTTGAGGAAATGCTCCGGTGGCTTAACATGTCTCAACGAAGTCCCGACCTGTTGGCCCTTCACCCAGATATACCTTACGCCGCGGATCACATCGTCGCTATTCAGAATAGGCAGATAGAGCACGGCGCCGCCATCTGGGATCCTCCAAAGAGCTAGCCCTCATCAACTTTGTTGTTTTAAAGAATCCTCCTGCTGCTGCGGACGACCAACCAGACGACGAGTATATTGATACTCCCCCCGGTTCAACCTAGTGATTTTATGCCCTTGCTTTGAAACTTTTTCCAACGATCTTGTAATAATCAACTTTTGCTTTTGTTTTTGAACTATTGCGACGCTTTCCTTTGATGTGATTGTAATAACTTTAGTTTTTATTTTCCGCATTGATTCTGTGGCCTCGTTTTGGCTCGTTGAACTTGATTTGTGGCCATTTTTTGGCCTCATGATTTATGTATTGCACTTGTTTCTTTTGATTTTTCTCCTGCATCCTTTGTATGTGTGCGGCCCTCTTTATTTTGGTGAGGTTTGAGTAGCTCGCTAAAATAATAAAACCGAAGAATCTATAAAAATGATCGAAAATTCCTGTTGCGGCCCTCTTTATTTGGAACAAGGATCAGCGACCAAGTTTATACTTGCTTTTGTTGTGTGTTAAAATTTCCTTATGCCCCCTTGTTTAGGGCAAGGCCTGGATGGGCCTGAACGAAACAAGTTTCCGTCCATTTATAAAAACTTTGGTCGCTGCGGACTTGTGGCAAATAAGTGACCGTAGAATCCGAACGCGGCCCCCAGTTTGAGATGACCTATGGTGCGACTATACTTTGAGAATTCCATCATGGGTTCGTTGGAGGTATCTTGGCGAAGTGGCATAAAGCTTAACGCGCACCCTTGCTGGGGATTTGGGACAGGCCATGCTGCGTATAGTTTGTTGTTTGAAATTTTCAGCTTGCGGCCCCTTAAGTTTATGGCGAAATAGTGGTTTTGCCAGAAACTTAAAGGCTGGACCGATTGGAAGGGACAGACCTTTCTTGACTGTCGTGTTGCTAAAAAAGCAAGGGCTCTGATTTGATTGGATAGGCTACTGGAAATATTTTGACCAACGGTGCATGCGTAGTCAATATAGCCTAGAATCTCGTGCTGATAATTGTCAAGCGTTAAATGCGCCCCCTGGATTTCAAATTTTTGGGTAAAACCGCGTGGATGCTGGTCGTCCGATCTTGTCAATCGTGGCCGTTTATCTTTCTTTCTTTTGCTATAAAAGGAGAGAGCAAACCTGGATCTATTCCATTCCTCTTTTGCACAAATCTTTGTTGTGAGATTCATGTCTTTTCAATCCGGAGAGGGTAATGCAGTCCGAGTGTGGGAAGCCCGTCCAGCTCGTGATGTTTCCCCTTTCTTCCTTACTGCCTCTCTTACTGCCAAAGATCATTTCTGGCGTTATTTCGATGTGGTCAGGCTGGTGAGGGAGAGGGGCTTAAATGAGGGCATAGTTGAGTGTGACGGCTCTTTGCTCCGGGTGCGGTTCTCCGGGCGGTTAGATTTTGTTTCACCACCTCCGATACACTTCAACCTTACGATGGTAAGGGAATTTTACTCTGTCCTATCAGAGGTTCCTTCCGCAGAAATTGTTAGTTGTGTGGCCCTCCATGGTGTCTCCGTCATTTTTACCCCGAAGGCTATCAATAAGGCTCTTCGCATACCTGCTATCGATCCCTCTGCTCATTATGAGGTTGCCTGGAACCTTGGAGATGAGGCAAGTAGACAGGTTCGCCTACGCCGGGCAATCCGTGAGCTTTTCCTAGATTACCAACGGCCTCGCATCATGGGTCCTGCGTCTGAATTGTCTCGCAGCAATCGTGAGTGGAAGAGGTTTATCAACTCATGCACTCTTCCGTCCACGGATTTCAAGGTTGTCAGTGAGGCCGAAGCCCTCCTTCTGCATGCTATTTGTGACCCCCAGGTTGACATTGATTGGGGGGTCCTGATTCACCGCGAGGCAGTTAACTTTGCGGTCTCGATGAATCCTGATCGTCGTATCCCTTTTACCTCACCTATTGCTAGGTTATGTAGTGTAGCCAGGGTGCCGACGCACTCATTGGACCACTGTGGGTTTGCTTGAACAAGTAGTAGTTTTTTTTTTTGCCCCTTTGTTTTGGATAAACCCAAGGGGCGTTGTAAGCCGCGGGTTTGCTAAAAAATAACTACCCCTTATCATTAATGAAGATGCTCTTTTATTTTATGATTCCCTCTTCACATGCTTCACATGTATGCTTTAGACAGACGGCTTACATGTAATATTTTTTCAAATTGTTTGTGTGC
>JAOBSW010000461.1:0-182838 GCA_026214975.1 Gentiana macrophylla | reverse complement strand
AAAGAGGCTGGTAAATAGAGAAATCCATCACGAAAACCACACTGAGAGTTAGTTGACTTTCCATCGGGAAATAAACCACTGGGATACAAGCGGATCTTCAACGAGGAAGTTAAAGGTTGATGGATTTATTGTAAGGCGTTGTTAGTAGCCCGAGGGTATCGATGTAGAAAGAAGGCCTTGACTTCTCACTCACCGGGGCACGCAGAATTACTTATATATGGGTTCTTGTCGGTATAGCTTCTGAGACTATAACTCCTGAAATCCATCAAATGGACGGTTATGGTGAGTCGAAAGAAAAGATGTACTTGGAACAACTCTTGTGGGTTCATAGTTCCGTGACAAGAGAATAAGGTGTGTAGACTTGTTAAGTCTCTCCGTGGCTTTGAATAATAGCCGTATAACGGCATATCTAGTTTGACAATGTCATGTTGTCAAGTGAGTAGACATATATATGTCTACATCGAAACACACTTTGTGATAGTATGTCCGTGACATGCCAATAATGGGAAGTACTCGCAGAGTATCATGAATACGAATGGATGCTGACAAGGGACCTCAATGTGAAGGACTCCGAGAGTTGCAGATGTGAGCACTCCACTCTGACTTAAGTATGCACTTAGTCAAGAACATAGATGAACTCGTGCATCAATCGAGATATTCTCAAGTGATCGAACATAACCAACCGTGCATACCCACCGCACTCTAGCATGTTCAAGTGAAGGAACTATTTAGGTTCATGAGTAATCCAGATCATAATCATAGGAAAGCCTTAAATAGGTTATCGAGGTATATGAAGTACACTATGAGTCCGGGACTACGATATACGAGATATCCAGCAGTTATTAGAAAGGATACTTTGTGATGACAACTTGGATATCGATATGAACGATTTGAAGTCCACGCAAAGGATACTTATCCACGATTGGTGGTGCTTGTTGTGTCCCGAAGTCTACAAGACCAACGTGCATAGCTCATTCCACAATGGAAGCCGAGTTTATAGCCTTGTATAAGGTTGGAGTAGACGCCAAGAACGGCTTAGGAATTTCCTTGAGGATATTCCATACTAGTGGTCGCTATCAATACAATCGCGATAGTAAGTTGACTATAGGAAGGGGCACATAGTAGTGTGTATAATGGTAAGTCTCGACACATACGCCGTAGACACAATACCATTAGTTAATTCATCTCTAATGATGTGATTTCCATCGATTATATAAAGGTCAAGGAGAATCTCGGGATCCGCTTACAAAAGGTTTAGCTAGAGATCGATGTCAATTTTGACAACCGAATGGGATCAAGCCTATTACGATGTTTCCTTGTAGTGGCAACCCAACCATGTTGGACTTGAGATCCCAAGATCATGGTTCAAAAGGACAACTAAGTTATAAGGGAATAGCCATAGCACTTACCCATTCGAGAGAATAAAAGTGCTATCTCGCAGAGGGTGTGAGGTTGCTTAGCTTTTAATGATTCCTATAGCTTGATATTCAAGTGGGGTAGGCGTAATACCCTTGATAAGAGGTCACCTATGTAAGTGCGAAGTGGGGCCACTTCAGAGAATTTTGAGGCTTGAATTTCTAAAGCACTTTCAAAACCAAGTGTTGTCCAGTGGCGAGACGGACACAACCATGAGAACCGGAAAGGTGCTAGGGGAAATATTGTGTGAGTGCTATTGTCTTGGTTTACACTAAAGGCCGAATAAACAAGACCTAGTTCATCTGATTAGCCGAGTAAACTCCGATAAGACTTCACTAAGGCAGTTCAAGGCCGAAGCTACCTCTCCCGATGCAATATTTTCCGTCGACTTCTCTTCATAGTCTCATTTGCATTTGCATTAATTTTCATTCATGTGGGGGATTGTTGGAGAAAAAGCCCTTTTTGAAGCGGTTGAATAGTCAACTTTAGCGATTTACGGATAGGTTCATGTATATCATCGAGAGTTAATGATATCATTAAATACTTCATACGGAGGGTTGAAGATGGGCTTTGAATCACTTTCGATTCGGATATCGGGTGAATGGGAAATTAATGCCTAAAGTTGGTTGAAAATGTGTTGGAGATAAGAGTTGAAGGAGTACCTCAACTCATTCTCCCACATTGAAAGATGGAGACTTGTGCTCCATATATAAGAGCTAAGTGTATTCTCTTATGATGTGCCCCAAGGGGCAAGGCACTTTTGTGCAGGAGGGAGGACTTAGATTATTCCACACGCACACGCCGCCACGCCCGTCCGCTCGTGCTCGAGCTCGGCCTCGGTTCGGTTCGGTTCAGTGTTACTATTAATTTTTTTGACAAAATTTCTTTATGAAATTTACCATAAATTAATTTTGGATATTATTGTGTCATTCGACCAATCGTAATTCATTGAGTCGTTTGACCAATCGACCAGACGATACATCATCCGACCAATCGATAGAGTGGAATAATCCGAAATTAGCCTATTAATTTCGCCAACCTTCTTTCCTTGAGGAGAAGTCGCCATTACTTTTCCAAGGGGAAAAGTTTGGTGATGTGTCTCGCCAATCATATTTGAGCATTGGTTCCTCCTCTCCACTATATAAAGAACCCCAATGATGAATGTTGAAGTATTGAATTTTCTCTAGTCTTTTCCACAACAAAAAGTCTAGCATATGATATAGATATTGAAATCGAAGAGAAGTTGGAGCACTATGTAAGTTCGCGGAGCTCGGATTTTTGAAGTGCCTCTAAATCCGAGACGAAAGCCGTTGTATCTTGGGGAGACATTTGCTACTACCGTGGGCACCATACCGAGCAATTTGTCTTAAGGAAAGAGTTCTACTCGCTTCGGTTTGATCTCTAGTCCTTATTTATACAGATTTTTATGGTTATTATTCGGTCATATTTGTATGGTACTAGTAATTATGTGTTATATGTTATTGATTTTATTATTCCGTAATTAGTTCCGTAATTACGGATCAATTCCGAAATCACTCCACACACGATACACCTATCCTAACATATACCTCTATCCCAAAATATAAGTCTAACTAGAGGTTTTTACACAGATTACGAAAATGGTTATATGTTATAAATTCGAAGGATAATGACTAAAATGCCGCTTGACTATATCATTAATGCAATAATTGTTAAGTAATGAAATTTGGTTGAATTGATAATAAATTAGGGGTAAGATAGAGAAAAGAGTGATAAATGTTGTATTGGTAATGTAGAATGACTTATATTGTGGGACAAATCTAAAAGTGTAGGATGACTTATATTTTGGGACGGAGGTAATATATGCGCCGGACGCTCTTTCCGGATAAGGACCCGATCCGAAACATGACGCCACACTCCTTTTTTATGAATTGGATGAGTTTTATTGGCTTGGCCTTTAATTTTGTAATTGATGAGTTTAAATTCATTCAGTTTAATCTACAAAAATTGGAATCAGGGATTCATCATCATCCTTACAATTTTCAATTCTAAGCTTCTTTTCTTGGCGGCACATATATATCACTGCAACATGAGAGTATCTTTATGATGCAAGTAAAGAGGAAATACCATATATTGGATTCACAGTCGTGAACAACCACCACCATTCTCTTCTAAATGAGAGGAATATCGGTCACATTGAAGGGCATTTGTTTTTAAAACCTAAAGGAACATTATTGAGATGGATATAATCATACTAAGCGGCCATCACGGAAAGCTACGTACATGTCGAGGGCCTTAGACTGATCATAATAGATGAAGGTGGGGGTCTGAGAAGAATCCGGCTGCAGCAATGGTCCTCCTTGGCAGAAAATCGTAAGGCCCGTCACCGACAATCGACATTGTTGGAAAACAGCTATAGATAATAGATCATACTTGTATTTGATTTTGTCCTTAGGATGTGAGATTTATATGAAGCTATATGATCGATTCTATACCAAGAAATGGTTAAGGTTTAAAGATAATTTTAGTGCAATGATATAGAATGACCCAACCACTGGAATGGCAGCCCCTCTCTTTCAGCATCATTATGATGTGAGGATTTAACCAATTGTTTGATTCAACAATTATGTTGCAGATTCTTACGTTTGCTTTTCTGGTGAACAGTTCGAGTTTAAGCCTTACTCAATCGGATTATGTCTGAATACTAACACATCACTACTCTCTCTGTTATGAATTTTATAAGAAATTTGAGATTTGATGTCAAAATTAGATTGTCAAAGTGAGATTTGATTAGCAAAACAATAGATTTCATTCTGCGAACATCTTCCTTTTCCTCTCTCTCTCTAGATTATTCTACAATTTCCCTGTCTAAATATTGGCCTCTCCGCGCTGGCATCAAAGACGCCGTGCCGGGCAGCCTTTAAGTTTTTCTATGTTTTCTTTTCTTGTTTTAGTTGTTTTTGTGTTCCTCCTTTCGATCGACCGCTTTTGTCATTTCCACCCCAACGCCTTAGATCTACCGCTTTCTTCTTCTACCTTTCCGATTTGGGTGGTGGGGATTTTGCCGGATCTTGCCTCCTCCCTTTCTCGATGAATGATAGATCTATTGACAGCCTTTTGGTGTGAGGGTGGTTTTCGTGATAGTTTCAGGATTTGGCTACCGGAGCTACTGCTCCTAGCTTCACCGGATCTCGCATCGGATGTTCCATGGTGGAGCAGCCGGACGAAAGTTCTTCTTATAGCATGGTGGTTAGATGTCGGTCAATTTATCTGCGCTCACTTCGCTTTTGGGTTACTCAAGACTTCGCCTCACTTCATCGAGACTCACCTCTTCATTACCTTTTCTCTGCAAGCTTTAGTTCTTGTATGTGGTGGTGGTGGTGGTGGTTAGATCTATGTCGCCCCCGAATAGATCTCGGGGCGTGGTTATCGGGTTTGGCTTGGTATATTCAAAGCAGCCTTGGTTGTCGCCTTCTTTTAGCCTTCGGTTCCATCCGTCTGCTGCTATCCGAGTGGAGATGAATGCTTATCTTACGGGCTATCTCTCGTCTCACTGGTGGGTCTTGGTGATGCGATGGTGGGGCAACAACTTTCCGGCAGAGTTCCTTTGGAAGAGAGTCGCTTGTAGGAATCTTTATGTGTATTTTATTTTAATTTAGCTTATTATGTATTCTCGCTATGTTTTGTTGTTGAGTTGTTGAATAATGGATTGTTACTGGGACCTCATGTCTGAGCAAACTTTTATCATTGATGAATATTTTATTCATTTCTCGCTAGCACGCCTTATAATCCATTATTTAACTTTGTTGTTTGTGTGTTTTAGGTTTGGTCGATCTATGTTACTTTAGTTCTGCTTGTAGTCCACCGGGTGGTGGCTTTGTCCAAATTCGCTCCGGTTGTATTTCCGGCTTTAGTCCAGTTTTCTCAATAAACTTTCGTTTGTGGAAAAAAGAAGAAGTGAGATTTGATTAAAAATAATGAATACTGAAAATATGAATAGGGTGTGTGCTGGTATGTAAAAGATAAAATTTAGGGATTATCTATTATTCATTTTGATTTACGTAGAATTTCTAGTTTGACTACTTTATTGAAGGGATGCCCTAATAATACACAAGCATTATTCATTCTTCTCCATAAGTTGTCTCCCTACTATAAATACCTAATAATAAATAAGCATTTTTCATTATTCTGCATACTTTGTCTTTATACATGGTTTTTCTTTGTTCTTTATTTAGTTTTATAATATGTTCAAGTATCGCAAAGAGGCGATTTCAATTGGAGGATCCGACGGATTCGCCGCCACGGAGGGATCCGTGAGGATCTATGCTCATATTCGAGGGAATGGTTTTCTCTGCCTTTTCTGTATGTAGTCCATCATTGTTCCATGTGATTGGTATGCTTTGATTGTTTAATTTAGTTCTAATTATGTAGTAGTTAGTTTATTTACGCCATGTATGTGTAGATCTCAATCAAGCAGAAGAAATCATGGAATAGATGTTGCGCCTCTCGCAAGACGACGGTCTTTATCGCAATTGCAAGATACCTAGTAAACCCTAATTCAAGATAATCGGCGCAAGCTACGCCTCGATCGATATATTTAATTTACATGTTAATAGCCCCGATCAACTTTTTGAATGTTTTTGTAAATTAGCATGAAGGAGGGCACTTTGTAGTGTAGTGTTCTATTAGGTGTCCTATATCTAAATAGAAATAGAAATAAAAATCGTCAAAATATGATTTGATAGTTAGATGGAAAGTTATACTTAAAAATATTTAGGTATGGTGAATAGTGTTGTTCTATATATAGAACAACACTATTCACCATACCTAAATATTTTTAGGTATAGCCCATCTGCTGTAGATCATATTTGTACCAGTTTTTTTGTTTTCTATTTCTATTTTAGATATAGAACACCTAAGGGCACTTGTAGTAGATGTTCTTTTAGGTGTTTTATATCTAAAATAAATATTTTAATGTTATAGATAAATGGATAGAAATGCTGGTGTGGAGTGTTTTGAATTGAGATGTTGTATAATAGAAATATGTATTATTTTATATTATTTTGGTGGTGTAAATTAGAAATGCTGGTACAAGTACAAGGTGAAATGCTAGTTAGACATGGTCTTGGTCGATCCAGAACGTGCATAGTCAATCCTTGCTAGTCGCTAGTGGATGTCCTTGGTCTCGAGCCGATATTCCTAGATCTTATTGCATATGAATTAAACCACCAACAAAGGAGGTTCATTGCATATAGGCACCTACCGTCCGTCCCATGGAAGTAGCGTAATATTGTGGGATAGCACTCGTAGTTGTTAAATATCTAAAATTCACCACGGGTAGATCAATGCATAGATTGGGGAAATAACTAATAATTCGTAATTAGAACTAATACATTGAAACTCGCTGTGTTGGACTGGTGTTTAATTGATCTCGTGATTGATTAATACCACTATCTACTTCTTTGCACCGTTGTTGGTTGTTGACCTCCCTTGTTGTTCTTGATTTTGCTGGCATTTTTACTTAATCTGTGTGGATTTGACATCCTTGCTACGCCGCTCACTACGCTACGATAGACCTAGTACTATTGCTAGTACTTTGTGATTGCGCATCCACGACGCATCAAGGATTTTGGTGCCATTTCCGGGATTCGTGTCAAAAAATACTTTTAATTCAAAATAGAGAACGGTAGATATCTCTGCTTTCTATAAATTATTTAATCTCTGCTTATTGAGTCTGCTTTTGTGAATATTTGAGTCGCTCAAAGGTCTGCTCACTTTGTTTTCGTAATTTTGCCTCAAAATTGCAGAGCCCTCCCGCAATTGCGAGAGTTCGAAATTGACAGAATCGCTTCGCTCGGTCATAGTCGGGTTAGAGTCAAAGTCCGCTTGTTTTCGAGTCATCCAAGCGAGTGTAATTGCCACGAGGAAGTTACTAACTTTTTCTTTTCTTTTGTGTCTTGTAGTATGCCACAAGGAATTCAAAGAAATGCTAGAGGGATTCATACTTGAGATTGAAAAGTTTTCAAGAAGAAGCTTAAAGAAGCTCGAGAAAGATCTCGAAGGGTCAGGACGACGTGAGTTCACACACGGCTGGAAGTGAAAAAGATAGAGATAAGGAGATTCGACTTTGGAATATCCCGATGAATCGGTGGTAGAAAGAAGCCTTGGAAAATTGATGCGACCTTTGGAATATCCCGATTTTTTTGCGCTGTTATCACCGAAGAAGCCTTGGAAAATTGGAACAAATAGCCCTTACAAGTCAATGGGGAACACACGGTTGAAACGGCACGATCAATCAAGACGATTCGGAGAGGATGCCTCTCAAAAGATTTTATTCCAAATTGTTAGTGATCAATGAGAAGATGGATGGCATGCAAGATCGCATTGCCAAAGTGGAGAAAGTTAAAGGATTGGATGTAACCAACACTTAGGATGTGAATTATTTGGGAAGGCAAGGAAATCCTTACAAGGCATATCGCCCGGGTTCTCACGATCACCTTGGTTTTTGATATGAGATCCTAACGGTGGCGAGAGACCGAAACAAATCGGTGGTTTCTACCTCGGTCAAATCGATCCGTGGTGGGAAGAAGCTATGGACAGATAAGCTCAACTGTGACCGGCACAAATAATCAACCGATGAAGTCCATGAGCGTGCTTATCGCCAATTTCATGTAGTATTGTCGTAAGAACGATGCTAGATCGAAAATCAAGAGGCTTTAGTACAAAATTTGTCGCACCAAGTACATCGAACAATCTACGGTTAAACTTTGAACTCTTGCGGATGTACGAATAAATCAGAACATCAAAACTATGATTCTAACTCAAACAAGATCGAAACTATAAAATAAACGAGGAACTACGATAATTACCTTCACAAGATGAATCCAAATTCAAACTACTCGTGGAATCAAAACTCCTTCATAATCAATGCTCGATCCACGGTAACTAAACCAAAACTCAACTAAATTGCCTAGAAACTTTGTCCGGGGCACTTTCCCGGGAGACCGTGACGGTACAACTAGACCTCGCCAACCAAAACCGAACCGCTTCGTTGGAACCGAACCGCCCGGTTTGTGAACCGGCGGTTTGTGGAACCGCTGGTTCGGGAAACCTCCGTTGGCCGGTTTGTACCGGTTTGTGATTATTGGAACGTAAACCGAACCGAACCGCCGGTTTGAACCGGCCACCGAACCGCCGGAACCGGGTGAAACCGCCGAATCGACCGAACCGAACCGCCCAACGGCTATTTATGCAACGGCTATTAATTTTTTTTATATTTTATATTTTATTTTAATTTATTTTTTCTCCCAAACACCCCAAAAAAATTCCTATAAATACTACCTCATTCCTACACCAATCTCTCTCAATCTTCTACTCATTTCTTATATCTTCTACTAATTTCTTTGATTATCAAGTTTGTTTAGTTGTTAAAAACAACAATCAAATTTACTTTACGATACCGAATTTTTGAAGTTGTTCTGATTTAATCGTTACTTCAATTCGGTTTTAGTTATAAGTAAATTTGGTTTTGTATTTTATTCAACTAATTTTTTTACAAGTGTAAAAAAAAAATTAATTTTATAATCAAATTTACTTTACTAGACCGAAATATGAAGTTGTTCTGATTTAATCGTTATTTCAATTCGGTTTTAGTTATAAGTAAAATTTGTTAGTTAAATTAAATTTTTTTTATAACCATTATATGTAATTTAGATTTAAATCAAATTTACTTTACTTAATTTTTTTTATAACCGTTATATATAATTTAGATTTTTTACAATGTCAAGAAGAGGTGCATCAACACAAGGCAATCGAAATGTTGCTTTCCGTGATGACACGGTTGTACCGAATCGGATGATCTTTACGGTGGCTATAGACCCCAATATTATACGCACTCGCCACCGTAATCACATTTCGATTCCTCGCCGACACACCTTCAGGTTACAATCAAAGTCGATTTTGATAGTCATTACGACGATACAATGTCTCAACTCGAAATTTTAACATCAACCTTAACGAAGGTGAAGAAAATGATGAAGTCGACGCTGATGATGATCATGATGTATTTCCGAATGCTTCCGCCCTGACAAGGACGTGGTAGTAGTCGGCGTGGTGCTAGTGCTAGTGCCGATACTACTCCTACTCCTGAGTCGGGCCGATTTAGATGTCGTGAAAGTACACGACCCACAAAGACAAGAAAAAGGTTAACATCGAGAATTTTTAGGGATTTTTTCACAAAGGTTCCTCGGACTGATGAAATGGGATTAGCTAACCCCGGAAAGTATTTCTTCGGGGTGTGCAATTTCTGTGGCAAAAAATACCAATTTAAACATGCCGGTGGTTATGGAACGATGCGGAGTCACATTTTAACTAAACACCCGGAAAATTGAAGACGGCGCTTCAAAAACCACCTAAACATGCCGAGCTCCAATGGAGGTAACACTAATCCACTTTTTATTTACTCTCATGATAACTCAGAGAGAACTAACCACGGATCTTATTGCGGGATGGGTCTTCCTTTAGCTTTCCGAGAATCCTATTTTCGAAAGTTACGCATAAGGGGCTTTGCAAATGGCATTTACTAAAATCCTCGTGCAATGGTTACTAGGATTTTAAAAATAAATTTATTAAACGACAAAATATTATTATAGAAAGTTTGAAGAAAATAAATTCAATATGTGTGTGTGCCGATATTTGGGAGGATAGAGGACTAACAATTATTATTTGGGCGTGTCGGGTCACCGATTGACAACACTTGGATTGTCCAAAAGGTTACTTGCTTTTCGCTTATTTAACGACACTCATATCGCTTCTAACATTGCATCTTTATTAGTTGATATTTTTTTAGAATACGATTTAAAAGGTAAAGTTTTTTCTATTGCGCTTGACAATGCTTCAAACAACACCGCTTCTATTCCCAACTTATCCCGATATTGTGAACCTCTTTGTAACGGCCAATTTTTTCATGTTAGATGTTTATGCCATATTTTTAATTTATGTGTAAAGGATGGTCTAAAAGTTTTTTACCATAATATTAATGCGATAAAAACAATGATTTCACATATTTTAGGTAGAAATATTCGTTAATAAGTGGTATAAATTTCTTAAAGAGAAAGGTCATCGCTAAGTCAAATCGCCAAGATGTACCGCATAGTGGAACACGACTCATGATCTTTGGAAAAACAAACAAAATTAAAAATACCTTTGTGAATTTTTATGAACACCGTCCGAACGAATATCGCTTGTATCCTCTATTTGGACTTCATGCAAGAAACTGATGGATGTTTTTGAAATATTCAAAAAATTTATAGTATTGTTCTCAAAATGTTATGAACCCACAACACATTTAGTCTTGCCTGCTTGTGTAGAAATAACTGCCGAGTTTGAAACAATGGAACACGACGCAGAATTATTTCAATGTTTATTGCCGATGAAGGAGAAATGGAATAAATACATGTTGTATATTCCTCGACACTTATCTCATTTCTTCTATGCTCGACCTCGTATAAGACTAGTAGTGTGTCTAACATGTTAGGTGCTTACTATGATGCTTTGTCTGTTACTCATAATGTGCCCCCGGTAGATTTTACAGTTGAAGTAGATAGACTAGAAAATTTATTAAACGCTTTGTTTGTTGAATATGAGCGTATGTATGGATTGAGAAACGAAGCATTTCCCAATCCATCCGCAAGTGCTTCTACTAACCCTACAGTGTCGACGGGACTTCAAAAAGTTCTCGATAAAATGAATTCTAAACGATGTAAAGGAGCGACATCGCTATCCGATCAACGACGAGATATCGAAATTTCTAAACACAACATTTGAAGGTCCGTGAAATCGATACCTATGATTTCGAGTTCGACTTATTGACGTGGTGGAAGAGACATGTTAAAGAATATCCATTCAGCAATGATGGCGGTCGAGTTTTTAAGTTGCCCTGCTTTGACCGGCCATCATGAACGATGTTTCAAAGATGGCAGATACGTGCTTACTAATAAAAGATGTTCGCTTCATCCCACCACTTTAGAGAAGCAAATGCTTTGTCAAGATTGGGTACGAGCCGAGAAGAGGGTGCAACACATTGAGTCAAGACGAGGAGTCACGCCTCAAGGCGGTGACACCAAACTTCAACAGAACAAGCGCCAAAATACCGACGCCGATTAAAGGTACGCAATTTATATATTACTTATATATTTGTTACAATTCATAGAACAACTATAAAAGATTAAAAACTATTAAAAATAACTATAAAAACCTACTACTAAAAACTAAAAAAGACTATAGAAAACCTATTAAAATAACCATAAAAGAAACCCGATAGAAACTATAAAAACCTATTAAAAATAACTAAAAACACCTACTACTTTAAACTAAAAAAAGTTTAGAAAACTATAAAAAAACATAAAACCAAACAACTATAAAAGATTAAAAACTATAAAAACCTACTACTAAAAACTAAAAAAGACTATAGAAAACCTATTAAAAACCATAAAAGAAAACCCGATAGAAACTATAAAACCTATTAAAAATAACTAAAAACACCTACTACTTTAAACTAAAAAAAGTATAGAAAACTATTAAAAACCATAAAAACCAAAAACAACTATAAAAGATTAAAAAAACCTATTAAAAATAACTATAAAACCCTACTACTAAAAACTAAAAATAACTATAGAAAACTATTAAAAAAACTATAAAAATAAACCTGATAAAACTATAAAACCTATTAAAAATAACTAACAAACACCTACTACTTTAAACTAAAAAAAGTTATAGAAAACTATAAGAAAAAAAGCATATACAAACCTAAAAATTGTATGAAACTATAAAATACACACACATATATATATATACTATAAAAGACTACAATAAAACAAACATTTAAAAACCTTTAATACTATAAAAACATATAAGAATACTATAAAAGACTAAAAAAACAATAAGATAAAAGACTAAAAATAAACAATAAGAACTACGTTGCTTGATTTTTTATATGCACAAGCCCGACACGATTACACATATAAAAATACGAGGCAGAACCGAATTACCTAGATGTTGCTAAAAATAACACGATTTACATATAAAAACAACACAATATTTCTCACCTAATGTTTAATAAAACAACATTTATAATCAACGATAATTAAACCGACTCAAAAAGTTATAAAAACTATAAAAGACTTTAAAGAAAAAACAATAATAAAAATTACTATAAAAACTTTTACAACAAACTATAAAAGACTAAAAATAAACAATAAGAACTACGCTCGCTTTTGATTTTTTATATTATTACAATCCGACACGATTGCATATATAAAATACGAGACAATCGAATTACTCGGCAGATGTTAATGAAAAATAACACAATTTTTTTAAAATAACATTATTTACATATAAATAAAATAACACGATATTAATATTATTTTTTAAACCGAATATAAAATTATTTAAAAAATATATATATTACTCTCGCTTTAGTAATTATAGTGAAAAGAATAATAATTTGTTATTATAGTGAAAATAATAAGTATTATGTGAAAATGAAAAGAAAAAAAAAATTTATGAAATTTTAAAACCGTGGCCGAACCGCGATTCGAATCGGGAGCAAACCGGCGGTTTTGAATAGTAAACCGCCGGTTTTTCAAACCGGCGGTTTGTTCTAACCGGCGGCTCATTAAACCGCCGGCTCGACAAACCAGCGTAAAACCGGCATCGCTGCAAACCGGCGGTTCCGGTTCCACCATTTGGCCGGTCTACCTCCAAATGATTCTGGTTCAAGACTTGCTCGTTGTGCTCGGCCACATCCTCCTCCTTCTCAAAGGTGTAACACCCCGATTTTTTAGCTAGGTATACCCCAGAATTTTTTTAGGACCTCTAATACCGGTCACCATATCAATTAATTATCACGAAATCAAATATTCATTTTTACACATATAAATTAAACGTCGACGTAGTCATTCTTAAAATACTTTTTACTATACTTAATTTCTTTCAGTAATGTTTAATTTTGTCTTAAACATATTTATTATGTATTTTCACATAAGTGTTGTATAAAGTATTTTCCGAAACAAAATAAAATATATTTTCTATACGTTATTATGAACAATCAGTTAAATTTCAGCTTTATCTAGCAATTAATGTGTTTGTGTCCTAGTCACTTAATATATCAACGCACTAAAAGAATTCACGTACGTTACTAGAATTAAGAGCATGAAGGTATGTGATTAATATTCTATAATAGTTTAATTTAACTTCACAACACACGTTACTTTTGCTTCAAAGTTATTATTGTGTACTATATATATTGGAAAATTTCTAGCATAATTCATATAAATGAATCGTCTTCGCATGTTTTATTTTTCTTCCTGCCAATTACACCAGTTCCATTAACCAATCATTTCTAAATACAACGGCAGTAAGTAGACTATGCCATATTTTATTATCCCAATTGATCTCCATTAATTTAATGCTTTCCGCTCCGTTAATTTTCGTAAGGAGATCAAAACTTTCAGGTTTCCACCATTGAATCTATATGAGTTCCTGTCGAACCGCCACCCATCAAGTTACATTCTATATTTCAATCATCCTCGTCACCACAACAACCAACAACTTTTCGTTATAAACATTGATGTCTTAATCACACGACTACTGAGCTATGCAAATTATTCTAACCATCATCTTCCTCAACAAGATCATCTTTTAAGACATTCTTCATCATGCCGGAAATCGATTCCTCTCCCACCCATTGTCCACTTCTGATAATGGTCGATATGTGTAAGAAACAAATTAGGTTAGGCTGTTTGGGCATTAAATTTTTTGTGAATATGGGAAGTGTTGGAAAATTGATGGTTAAAATGGAATATTTTAAATGATATGTCATATCGCCTATCACGCGCTAAGTGTGCTGAATTGAAAGTGTTATGGAAAGTAAAAATAGGAAGAAGCTATTTCTCCCACATTGGTTGGAAGAAGGGAAAAGAGTCAATATTTATATGATGTTGTTTTAGTGTAGTTGGAATAAGAAACCAACTTTATACACCGCTTTCTACGCTACAGACGCAGGGGTGCAAATCCAACCGATTTACCTTTGGCTTGTGTATGCCCCTGTCCCGCGTACACCGAATGCAATTCGATTCGGCGGGCTCAAGATAAGGCTTGGTTTTCCAATTCCAACGTGATTATGTGAATGCCGAGACCTTCTAGGTTCTAACACTTATTCCATATTGATGATGACATTCAATTGGTGAATTGTTCCATCTTCCATCGCTTGCCAATCTCTCTACTGTAGCCTATTTATACTGGGCCAGATGTTGTTTCATCTAACATGACAGAGAGAGATACACGTGCTTACACTAAATACAAAGCAGGAAAAATCTGCTTTTTCTACCCTTCTTATGAAAATAGAGAGTTCAAGCAACAAAGTTCTTACACAAGGAAGGTATGGTGCAACTCCGCCCTTGTTAACCGCTCTATCCTCGGGAGACTAACGCTCCATTGAAGCTTCAAGAACTCGACGGTGAGGGACGAATTAGTCTTAAGGAAAGTGTGTTAAACACACGGCTCGGTTTCTTCTACTTTAATCGCCCAAAACAAACTGTAAGTTGTTTTGTTGTAATTTCCTTTGTTGTAATTTTGCTTATTCATTTTCTAGTCAATGTAATCGACAGCCCAGCTTACTACATAGAGTGCAACAATCTTAAGACTAATTTGTGTTTCAGATCGGTGAGCCGATGATGTAATAATTCTGGTTCATTGACGTAATTGAAACGAACAAGAAACCGTTGTTTACTTAATCGAAGGCTTGTTTTCTGTTTCAAAACAGAATTATAAACGGAGCAGAATTTTCGTGGAGTGATCGTCTAAAGATACTCACGCATATTTTGAGTAATCATACAGATTCTCAAACGATTTGTTCAATAATCAGTATAGAAACAAGTTCGAGATTGTTTTATATAATAGAAACAATTTCGAGATCGTTTTATATATTATTGAAAGAAATTTAACAGAAACAATTTCGAGATTGTGTATAGTTCGGTTCACGAATGTTCTATACCGTATTCAAAGGAATTTAATCCGTGTGTGTTAAATTTCAGATATGACAACCATTACGAGTCAAAAACGAATCGGCTTTAAACCGAATCGGTTTGTGATGATAAAATAATCTCATTGAAGTTTCCATTCTTGAAGAAAATGAAACGAGATTAAATGGTTCAGTTTTCTGTTTTTGAAGAAAACGAATCGAGTTGTAATGAAAACAAACTGGTCTAGGAGTGGTCATAATAGATACTCAAGAAACATTTTATAATCATGATCACATGAAGATGATCAAAATTTATACATATATATATATATATGTAATTGTGTTTGTTGTGATGCATGTGATATATTTTCTGAGGAGAATTTTGTGGAATCAAAATCATTTTGTGTAAATGAGTTTTGTTGTTATTATTTCAGGAAGGAAATAATTATTCGATTGAGAATTATTTAATTATAATTCTTTATTTGATTATAGTGTTATAATCAGTTGTGGCACAACATTATTTGTGTGACATAAGACGTGGAGTGTTAATACTCACAAATTTCAAGTGAGTGATTTTATTTGATACTCACGAATAATAAAATATTATTAAATTTCTTCGAGAAATTTAATTGTATGTATATTAATGGATGTAGTCCATTTTATGTCATTGGATCTATACATGTAATCATATGAGATAGAATATGATTTATTAATGTATATTATAATTAAAGTGTTGTGACTTTTAATATTCTATAACGAATTTACTAGTAATGCAATACTTTATTTGTCCAAAATTTTAATACATGTTATAAAATAGATGTAAATTTTATCAATTTAAAATTTAATTCTATACATGTTATGAAATAAAATGAATTTGCTTTAAAATTATAGCGGTAGTCCGAGGATACCGCCTATAATGCAAATTTTATTATGTTGGTATCGCCGTGTTCAACCAAATAATGGAGGAATTGTTGAGTTTATGTATTTACAACAATCATTGAGGTCATCATTGTAAATAACGTGTGTGCAACCGTATGATTATTTGTGTGAATTAAATCGGGTTTGATTTAAATCGGGTTGTATCTTGTGAAATACAAATTGTGTTGAACTTAATTGTTACCGGATGACCGTTAGTGGAATATGAACCGCTGCAAGAATAATTATTGAAAACGCTTTCATTGTCAAAGTTAATGAGAATTAATAGCAATCATGGTATTGATGATTATTAATTCTAAAACGCCTATAAGGTTCGTAGATTATGAATAGTAATCATTAATTTATGATTATTTAAAAGTTCAACCATCATAGTTAACGGGATTTAATAGTGGTGTTGATAACTATTAAAATGAATGTAAAGGTTTTAACTAAACCTAGATAATAAGTAGAATATTGATATTCTACAAACCGTTTAATGACATTGAAGATAATGAGGCTCTGATGCTATTAAATGTTATAAGAATGAAGGTGGGAAACAACTTAGCATACAAATTTAACTACCCGTAGTGACTGTGGTGGTGGATATGTTGTACCGTTTCATGAGTCTTGCTGAGGCGCCGGCATCATTCATCAAACAACTACACCATATACACATGACACACCAGTCACAGGGTTTTCCTGAACGCAAGAACTCAACTCTTAAAGAGCTGATGAATGCTACGTTGTGAAGTTCAGGAGTGACACACAAATGTGGGGGGAAGCTATCCTATCTAGCAATTATCTTTTGAATAAGATACCCCGAAAGAAACAAGAGAAAACTCCTTATGAACTATGGAAGGGTAAGCCTCCATCCTACAAATACTTGCGAGTGTGGGGGTACCTTGCAAAAGTGCTTGTACCTACACCCAAAGTAGTAAAGATAGGATCAAAATCTGTTGATTGTATATTTATTGGATATGCACACAACAGTAGTGCTTATCGATTTCTTGTGTATAAGTCAGATAATCCTGAAATACATAAAAAAACGATAATGAAATCGAGAAATGCATCATTCTTTGAGAATGTATTCCCGGCTAAAACAAATGAACCTAGTTCATTAAAGCGTGTTCATGTTCAGGATCACCCTTCTGAACAAGTGAATGAGGAAGAGCCAACTGAGGTTGAGCCAAGAAGAAGCAAGAGGTCGAGGACTGGAAAATCTTTTGGTAGAGACAGATCCTCAAAGCTTTAAAGAAGCGACAACTTCTTCTGAAGGTCCAATGTGGAAAGAAGCAATAAATAGTGAAATAGACTCTATATTGCAAAATCATACTTGGGAGTTAGTTGATCTACCTCCAGGATGTAAGCCACTAGGATCAAAATGGATCTTTAAGAGGAAAATGAAACCTGATGGATCTATTGATAAATATAAGGCCGACTAGTAATAAAAGGTTATATTCAAAAAGAAGGTCTTGATTATTTTGACACATATTCTCCAAAGGATTTAGAATAACTTCCATTAGGATGGTACTTGCTATAGCCGCTTATGCGTAATTTAGAAGTACATCAAATGGATGTGAAAACCGCTTACCTCTTAAATGGAGATTTAGAAGAAGAAATCTACATGGAACAACTCGAGGGTTTTTCTAGTCCAGACAAGATAAGAAAGTGTGTAAATTGGTTAAGTCATTATATGGCTTAAAACAAGCACCAAAACAATGGCATCAAAAGTTTGATCATGTTATGCTTGAAAAAGGGTTCAAAACCAATGAATGTGATAAATGTATTTACATGAAAGAAACAAAAGATGGCTATGTCATCTTATGTCTTTATGTGGATGACATGCTGATAGTTGGTAGTAATGATAAGATGATCAAATCTACCAAAGATATGTTAAACGCCAGATTTGAAATGAAAGATATGGGTTTAGCAGAGATGATATTGGGAATTAGAATTACAAGAAATTCTAATGGTCTCATTTTGAGTCAATCTAATTATATTGATAAAATCTTGGGAAAATTCAATAAAGATGACTCAAATGAAGCTAGAACTCCAATAGATCAAAGTCAACCTTTATTGAAAAATAAAGGTGAAGGTGTGTCTCAATTAGAGTACGCAAGGATTATTGGAAGTCTAATGTACTTAATGAGTTGTACTAGACCAGATATCGCTTACGCTGTTGGCAAACTGAGTAGATATACTAGTAATCCGAGTCATGAACATTGGAAAGCTATAGTGAGGTTACTGAGATACTTAAGATATACTCGTAAGTATGGCCTTCACTATACAAGAGAACCAATTGTTATAGAAGGATATTGATGAGAGATAAATTTATGATCATTATTACGACATTTTACCCCAATATTGATACCATTTTGAGCATTATTGTATCAAATCAAGTCAAAATTACTAAGTTTTATTCAAATGTATAAGTAGTAGTTATTATATAAATTATCGTATTTTTATAAGTTTTTTATTAGTTTTGTACCGTTTAGTAACCGGAGTGTCGTGGTCGGATTTACGTTTGGTATTTTGGTGGTTCATTGCAGGATTATATATTGACCAAGATTCCACGTAACGACATTTTTTGAAGCCTAAAAGATGGATTTTGAGGGAAAGAAGAAAATGCCACAAGCTTACGAGTTCAACGGATCAAATTATTTTTCCTACGCGCTTCTACCGTAACCTGTTTTCGATGGAAATTTGACCCGAATTAGAGGCAGTTTCTGGAGAATAGTTCTTGACTAAAGTTGTAGATAATTAAATGAGCTTTCCAACTCATTTTGAATCACGTCAATCGGAGGTCTACAACTCAAGTTATGAATTTTTTACCGAACAGCTGATATCTCGGTCGAACCGATATTTTTGGCTCAACTTGTTGCATGTTACTCCATGAGCTAACTAATGATGATGATGATGAGTCATAACAAACTCATCAATACCTCCCACATGCTTGTAATAAACTTGGCATATGCTTAGCATATTCCTTGGCATATACTTAGCATATTCTCCAAAAATATCTCCTCAAATATCACCTCCTCATTACAACCTCCTCAACTCCCTATAAATACCTCCCATATCCATAAAAATCCTTGCCCCATCTTGGCCACTCTTGGCCAAGATCTCTCTCTCCACCTCCTCCCATTTCTTCCATTCCCTTCTTCATGTCCGTTTCTTCATCTCTTTCTCGCTTTATTTTATCTTTGGGTCCGTATATACATATGTCTATGTATGTATATATGTTTTTATAAATAAAAGTAGTAATCATGTAATGCTCGAGAGAATTACCGAGAAAGTTGTTATTTTCAGAGAATACGGCTTTGATTTGCACTTAACGGGTAATTTTATCAAGTTATTACTTTTGTTGTTTATTTATATCTATCACTATGTTAAACTAAAAATATGTCTAGCCAATATATGAATCAATTAGTTAATCTTTTGGTAAAATGAATGATCGACTCGTAATCATGATTAAAACTAATTATAATGAATCTTTTTCTATTTTGCAACGTATTGATAATATATTCGGAATGACGTAATCAATCATGATGAATACCACATATAACCTGACGATGAACTGACCAGAGAAGTTAGGATATGAGATAAAAAAATAGAAAAACCGGAGGGTAAAATTGGCCGAGTGAAAACGTGACAACAGAACCCGATTTCCTACCCGGGGCGATTTGTCCTGGAAAGATGAATCTTATTGAAATTTGTACTTAGATCTTAATAATGTTAAAATCACGCTTTAATTGAAACTACACCGCTTGTATTAAATCGATCCGCTTGACAACCGGAGCCTCTTGAATAACATCGGCCGTCTGACGAACGGAATAACCTCTTTTATCCGGGTAGATTTGTACTGCACTGCTCGTACTAACTAAGATTAGCATGGGGCGCTTGTGGACCTTGGATCGATGACATTTGACATATGACAATTTCATACGCTCGTGTGAGGAGGAGTTGTCTAGCTTAGGAGTACACCGATTCATATATAATTTACACCTTGAATAAAGGAAGATCTGCCTCATTTATTTCTACTAAAAGATATTGATTCAAGAAAGTATTCTTGGCTAGATCCAAAAATATATCTATATATCTATTTGTATTTATTTACTGCTTTACTAACATCTAACTCTAACAATCTAACTACTAACATAATCTGACCCAGAAAAGTAAAAATCTGCGACTTAGATCGAGTTAATAATAGCTTCTTGGTGTTTAACCCCACTTAAAAGAATTACCATGTTTTCCTCGAGGAATACGACTGACTCACCGCACTAGAGCTACAATTTGACCCGGCACACCGCCGGTTAGGATCTCAGATAGCCTAGGTAATGTCCGCGACCTTTCTCGCGCCGTTTCCAAGGTTAGGTTTAGTCCTCATCGATATACCGATGCAAATTGGATTTCGATTCAAAGGATTCAAAATCCACAAGTGGCTTTGTATTCACGTTAGCGGTGGAGCCGTGTCTTGAAATCTTCCAAACAAACCGTGATAACCGCATCCACAATGGAATCTGAGTTTGTAGCCTTGGATAAATGTGGGAAGAGAGCGCGTAATGGTTGCATCAATTCCTAGACGATATTCCTCAATGGCGAAGCCGCCAGGAATATGTATTCATCGTGACAGCCAATCAACGATTGGAAGAGCACGTAAACATAATGTATAATGGTAAGTCTAGTAACATACGCCAAGACATAATTCCATTAGACAACTACTCTCAACAGTACGATTACCTTAGACTATGTTAAGTCGAGGATAATCTTGGATCCGCTAACCAAAGGGGTTAAATAGAGAGGTAGTTGCTAAATCATCAAGAGGAATGGGACTAAAGCCCATAGAATAAAACTTTATGAAGGAAAACCCAACCTTGTAGATTGGAGATCCCAAGATCTTGGTTCAATGGGAAAACCTAATTGCCGGCGTAAAGTCACCGTGGGGTAACCTCAAGCTCATTCCTAAGATGAAGAAACAAAGGAGATTGAACGAGGATAAGCTCACGTAAGAGCTTTTAATGATTTGTGTAAGAAGAATATTTTGAGAAAATTCTGAATTACGTAATCACCTATGTAAGAGAGAAGAGGGCCGCTTCAAAGAGAATTGTGAGGGCGCAATTCTTAGAAACTCTTGCGTAACTGTGCAGATGTCCACGGCCAAAATGGACATAACCGCAAGAACCTATGTTGCTAGTAGATGCAAGGTGGTTGATATGTCATCATTTACATCAACGGCGCATAGTTCAAGGACATCGCGCCTACTAGTCACCAAGAAGTAAACATATTTAATCAAGGGAAGGTTCAAAGGGTCACACCTACCTATCCTATGCATTCATCTACCACTGAACTCTCTATGTCACCTTAGAGCCTTTGTTGTGGTTTTACACAATTTCCATTCATGTGGGGATTGTTGGAAAATTGATGGTTAAAATGGAATATTTTAAATGATATGTCATATTGGGCCTATTGGGCTTAAGTGTGTGAATGGAAAGTGTTATGGAAAGGAAAATGGGAAGAAGCTATTTCTCCCACATTGGTTGGAAGAAGGAAAAGAGTCAATATTTATATGATGTTGTTTTAGTGTAGTTGGAATAAGAAACCAACTTTATACACCATTCTCTACGCCACAGAGACAGGGGGTTCAAATCCAACCGGATTTACCTTTGGGCTTGTGCATGCCTCAAGTGTCCTGCATACACACCTAATGCAAATTTCGATTCAAGCGGCTCAAGATAAGGCTTGGTTTTGCAAATAAAATCTTTTATTTTCCAATACCGAATGCTCTTGAATGTCATCTTTGTGAGACTGCTTTCCATTCCAATTCCAACGTGATTATGTGAATGCCGAGACCTTCTAGGTTCTAACACTTATTCCATATTGATGATGACATTCAATTGGTGAATTGTTCCATCTTCCATCGCTTTGCCAATCTCCTACTAGAGCCTATTTATACTCATTGTATGTTGTTTCATCTAACATAGACAGAGAGAGAGAGATACACGTGGCTTACACTAAATACAAAGCAGAAAAATCTGCTTCTTCTACCCTTCTTATGAAAATAGAGAGTTCAAGCAACAAAGTTCGTACACAAGGAAGGTATGGTGCAACCTGTCCTTGTTAACCGTTCTATCCTGGGAGACTAACGTTCCATTGAAGCTCAAGCACTCGACGGTGAGGGGACGAATTAGTCTTAAGGAAAGTGTGTTAAACACACGGCTCGGTTTCCTTCTACTTTTAATCAGTTTCAAAACAAACTGTAAGTTGTTTTGTTGTAATTTCCTTTTGTTGTAATTTTGCTTATTCATTTTCTAGTCAATGTAATCAGATTGTGCCCAGTTTACTACATAGAGTGCAACATGAAGTTCACAAGCAAATATAAACAAGCAGGGGCCAAAATTTTAGGAGTATCAAGTGGGTATCGGTTCGGAAGTAGCTAAATTATATTTCAAGTGTCATAATGCATATATTCTATTATTGGAAAGAATGGATTTCGATCAGCAGTATGGAATCTTGAGAACATGGACACTCAATCGTTTTTGTAAAACCAATTGGTGAATTCATTTAATTTTGATAAAAGACAAAGTGTGTCTTTTTAATTATTTCAATATTTTACTTATATTAAATGTTGATGTTTTAAACTCGGAAGTCTTTTGATTTCTTAAGAAAATAAAATAATACTATGATGTTTTGAGCTAGTACACACTTTTCCTAAATCTATAAAAACTGATACATGGAATTGACGGATAAAATCTTGCTCATTCGCTCGTGGCACGAAAGTGTCAAAGCTGCTGGCTAGGGGATTAGAGTTATCGCTTCAGAGAATGGCTAGTCACCGCCTCGGGCCTCTTGACTCGAAGTCATTCCGACAGTAGCTAGAGGCTCACTCGTAAGAGTGGGGACGATACCTTTTTCCCCGAAGATTCATACTACAGCCGGGAAATCAAGGGCTGACGGTTGGTGCGTGGGTCCTAGGGCATGGATAGGGTTGGATGGAGCCGTGTAGGAGGTTTGCACGGTGAAGGTTGATTCTTTTCCCTGACAATCGGCCGGAGTTGTCAGACATGGCTAGTTCTCGTGGAGTGCGGTTGAAATCCATGGTAAAATTGGTGTTTGGGCGGTACTTGACTCATCGGCTCGGCCAAAGCTGATGCTTGTAAATGAACCTGACATGTTTCGCTAATGCTCGTGCACTTCAATATAAAAAATTTATGATTTTCATTTGGTTTTTATTAAAGAAAGACTTCCGCTGTTATTTCTAAATGTTCCATCAAGATAGTGATTTTTTTTATGTTATATATATATATATATATATATATATATATATATATATAATATAACACTCTCACACACGGCTCATACCAGTCTTTTGCTGACGCCTCGTTTTTGTTTGTTTTGTTTGTTTGTTTTTTTTTCCTTTTATAAATATATGTACATGGTTTTGATCGAGTGGAAAATAAGAGTATAGGTGATGATGTTGGTCGAGATCCGAGGAAAAAGAAATTGATTTTTGGATGGTACCTCGCTTTATTTTAAGAGCTAATGTAATTTTATGTGTTGTAATTTTTTTTTAATGGAAATAGCTAGTGATTTATGTAAAATTGATTTGTGGTAATATTGCAATGAAGTTCGCTATTGAAGTATTGTAAAATCATTTGTGGATTTAGTGATTATTTTTGGATTTCAAGTATCGTTATCAAGTCGCGCGAGAGCTTCGCAACCCTCCTAGAATGGCCCCAGTGGACCTGTGGGGTCGGGAGTAGGTATTACAAAAGGCCTCTTCAAAAATCTCAAGAAAATCGCCATCAAGGAGTGAGAAAAACAAGGTTAGTACGAAAGCAGGAAAAAGGTTTAAGTCATGCATAAAAATAACACCAAGGGAAGGTCCCTACAATTATCATACTCCACTTAATAAGACTCCTCGTATGCGGTTCAGCCATAAGTCACCATGAGCCGCCTCAATCAACTCGTAAGACCACTCTTATGGTCTAGAACCACACCACAGTTGGCAATGTCTTCCAACAATCGGGCGTTAACGCCAGTAGGACACACATCCGCAACAAGAGATCTGTAGTTCCACATACCTAATTTTGGGTGCCCCTCATGACGGATAAAGATAAAATGGGATTTCCACTTATGGATAGAGGATTTCCCAGATGAAAGAATGGGAATGTCCCGCCGCTGGTCTGTATTCTGGGGGAAGTAATACCACCCATTGTGGTTCTTAACCTTCTTATGCTGATAGAAAGTCCTGAACAGCTCCATAGAAAATTATGTGTCTATGCACCTGCACCATATGACAAAGCCTATGATCGTCCTAACTCCATTAGGAGCGATCTGACAAGATCCTAATTGATAATGTCTAAAGACAACTAAAAAGGCCGGACAGAAGGGAACCCTAAGGCCACATACAAACTACTCTTTATAGACAACGCGGTACACCTTTAGGGGCTGATGAGCGTAACGGTTCGGAACACCGGGAAGACGAGGTGAAAAACTGTCTAGGTCGACCCCATATGTGCTACAGATCTGGACAAGTTAGTCTTGGAATAAAGAAGAATCCAGCCCATGACTTCCCACTGTTGCCTGGGTAGCCATGTCCTGTTTTAGAAGTTAAAAAAATGGGGGATCATTAGGTAGGGTTGATTGGTAAGACGGGGATCAACAATCAAATGTTCAAAGCCTATACGATTAATTACAGGAACTAGGGTTTCTAATTGGGCCCTTTGATGAGAAATTTCTCCTTCAGCCTCTGATTGGGATCCGAACTCTCTCTCAATTGAGCTACTGGTAGCAGACGTTACCCTCATTAGGAACAAATGCAGAAGAAAAGAGAAAGAGCTTACTTGTAGAAATGCAAAGGTCTTATAGAAAAACTCAAACCTTCGTTTAATAGCAACAATAAGAAGTGGGAGAGACAAGTGATAAGACAAGGGTTATAACCCCCCCAGACGTGGAAACGACGTCGGTTTTGGGAAAAAGGGAAAAAAAAAACACCTCGGTTCCTGAAAAAGTAATGACGTCTGAATTAATAGGCTGCCACCTGGCAGCTAGAGAATTCAAAACTCGAGGTCGGATAAAATCGGCCGAGCTGGATTACGCAGATCCGCCGCTAGAAGCATGGTCGATCTCGGCTTCGATGAGGGCAACCCGAGCTACGCCACGTGTCATCCTTTATAAGGATATAATAAATGAAAGGACTTTAAAATGGGCCTTAAGGGGCAGGAGCCCTGTGAGACACGCGCCAAGGGTAGTCTCTAACCCAGTGTGAGATCGGCGGAACTCCTCCACCAGCCACCGCATGTCGGCCAAGGCCTGGTAGAGAGGAGCTGCCCCAGATCGGCCATAGTGGCATTGGGTGCTCGACGCATGACGTACAGAGCAACCCCGGCTGTTAGCCCACGTGCAGAGTGGTTAAGGACAAACAAAGAAAGAACCTTGAGCCATAATGACAGTGATCCTCACATTTATATATATATCCATAATTATCTCTACATTATAGGGATTTGCGCGTATTTATCCTTAGGGAATAATAATAATCATAATGCTTGCAAGACAAGAAATAGGGCAAGACGCCCCCAATATAAACAACCCTAAGAAAATATGAAAGACTTGATTCCAATACAGTAATTGGACATGTAGGCAACTCGAGAGAAATAACTCACAAGTTCAGTCTAAAAATACACAAAAACCAACCCCGATTAATCTAATTATCAATTTGGGATCTTGGATCGTTGTCACAAGGAGGAATTCGGCTTGGATTAATATTAGACGAGATCCATCATCGTCAATGAACTACGACACTTCACGACTTCCACCAGGTTGATCGGCTTACCAACTGAAGTATTCTTCTACTTATATGCTATATTTCTTCAGAGTCCTAGAATTGCTCTAAGTCATGGGCGGCTTTATGTAGGAAGTTTGGGGTGCACTTGACCCCCTTTATATATATATATAAAATTACTATGTATATTTGTATAGATAAATAGGAGGACATATCCAGTTGACCCCTAATTTTCAGCGACTGACCCACTGTTTTGTTTATTCAATACTATTGACCCTGCAGTATTTCTAGAAAAAGATAAAACTATCGTCCTATGGCTGTGCTGCTCTCGATCCCTGACCCCCATTCCGTAATTCCTGCAGCCGCCCCTGCTCTAAGTAATCCACCATGAACCTCCTTCCAACTATGTCTATTTAAACTACTAAGGATCAGCTACAATACCTTCTTAATTGAAACATGCAGGAACGCTTGAACGGAAAAGAGAGCCACTAATGAGACTTAACTAAGCAACCCGTTTCAGTTTCACTCCAAGGCTTTAATGTACTATTATTGACATTTAATTTTCATGAATGGATTAAATAATGTAGAAGAAAATGATCAGAATAAGTGGACTAAAACTTAAGGTTTCAAATCTACAAAATACTTCTAGCATAATATAAGTAATTTTATTATGCAATTCGTCGAATAATAATAATAATAATAATAATAATAATAATAATAATAATAATAATAATTTTTACTTTGACAACTATACCCTTTTCGTTTTATGGCCTAAAATACGGAACGTTACATAATTTGTCTAAGCAAAGTATACACATAGATGATCAAAAACCATACAGTGTTTATAATGTACAGAGAAAATAGAAAAATAAAATTAATACCAACCCTTACAATAAGTTTAGCTGTCCTTTTACCCGGATAAAATATATGCCTAATTAAATAATGAACGGTGAACCTTTAAAATGAAAAGAAGACTTTATTATCTTATTATTAAAGTTTTGGTCAACCATTCTATAATTGATTAGTCTAAGAAAACTAAAATAAAATTTTTCTTTTTTGTTATTATTTACTATTACTATCCCGGAAAAATATTTATGCAAATAATTTGTCCACACAGAGTATACACACAGATGATCAAAAACCATCCAGTGTTTATAATGAACAAATAAAATAAAAAATAAAATTAATACCAACCCTTAGAATAAGTTTAGTTGTCTTTTTATCTGAATAAAATATATGCTTAATCCAATAATGAACCGTGAACCTTTAAAATGAACAGAAGACTTTATTTACTTTATTATTAAAGTTTTGATCAACCATTCTATGATTGATTAGACTAACAAAACTAAAATTAAAATTTTCATTTTTGTTATTATTTACTATTTCTATTCGGGAAAAAATATTTATGCACTATACACACAGATGAAAAAAAAACCATACAGTGTTTATAATAAACAAAGAAAATAGAAAATAGAACCACTAGAATAAGTTTAGCTGACTTTTTATCCGGATAAAATATATAGGTTTTTGACGAGAAGTACGGATTAATTTATTTATCAGACTCCAATGAAACTGATTATTAATTAGGACAAAACCTACATAAACTTACCAATATACCTTTTTTTTAATTCTTATCTCACCCTCATCCCTGTTGTTTGCTATTTTGGTCAATGCTACTAATTTTGTAATGGGTGGAGGGATGTTGCAGGAAGTTATGCGTGCAATTAAGAGATTGATGGGAAAAGGTTTCCGGCTAGACGGTGGACGGAATAGAGGGGGTTTGTTGTGGGGTGAGGCGGAGGGAGCTGCAATTTCCGGCGGAAGGGAGCAGCAGGTCGGCGATTGGTTGTGGCTGTATGGATGCCGGACGTTTACTGGGATGGCACCGAAGGGGAGAAAGAGGAGAGGCGGGTGTGGGGATGAGGAACTTGCCGTGTAGTGGTGAGTGTGAAGAAAACGACAGGCGACGGTAGATGCCGGAGGTAAGCGGTAGGGGTTGCGTAATGTAGTTGCCGGGTTGAGGACTTCGGATAACAAGCGGTGTTTACCATGGCGCTGGTCAGGGCCATGTGCACCGCGAATGAGTTAACGGCGCCATGGTTGCCGAGAAGAAGCGATATTTTTTTTTTTTTAATAAAAGTTTAGGCTTTAGGGTTATTATTATTAATTTTTAACGTTCTCGCATTTTTGATGTAACTTTATCTATTTTATGAATCATTACTACATGTTATTGGCCGTTACTTACATTTTATGGTATTTATTTACTACTTGTTTTTAAATTACTTTTTTGTTTTTGGTCATTACTACTTTTTAATTGGATGTTACTACATTTTATGGGTTATTACTTACTTGTTTTTGGTCATTATTACTTGTTTTTTTTTCACATTACTTCTTACTTTATCTATCGTTACTTACGTGTTTAATGTGTAAAATGGTATTTTTGTCCATTTATTATGAATTTGTCATTTTTAATCATATAAAATGTAGTAACATCTTGCTAACCCCATTTATGATTTTTTTTGTCCTTCCGGCTCCTTTCGCCTAAATTATATGCTTAATTCAATCTCCTACTATTTGTTTCGTCATCCGATCAATGCACTGGCGGATCCAGTGTACCTAGGGGTCACAAAGACTTACTCAAATTTAAAACAAAATAAATAAATTTGCGAAACGACGTCGTTTTGGTAAAAATATCAATTTTGACATAATTACCTGCCCAACCCGGTTCCGATCCGAAAATTTTGACCTAATTACCCGTCCAACCTGGAAATTTTGACCTAATTACCTGCTCAACCCGAAAACTTTTTAGGGTTACTACACTTTTGTGACGGATGACACCAATGAAATTTTTTTCCGATTGACTAGCTAACAAAAATAGCGGCCTCTGATAATATCCAATTTTCCTATAAAAAAAAGAAAACTATTATCCACTTTCTTGATTCGATGGCCAACGAGAAATAAACAAAAACAACTACATACGCTCACCTGTCGGTCTCTCTGTACCGAACAAATTACTGAGTGATGATGCACGGCATTAACGAACCATGGGAAATGAACAAGGATCGTTTAGCCCTGATGCGTCGCATGATCTCAACTTCACCCAAAATTCTCAGTGAATCCATGAGGCCGTCGCACATGTTGCATATACAAAGTAGCGCAAGGCCTAGTCGATATCAATGGTCAGGCCTATCGGCCTCAACATGTCTCCATAGGTCCATACCACCACGGCCATCCACAGTTCAAAGTGATGGAAGAGCACAAATGGAGATACTTGAAACTCTTACTTGAGCGAACCCAGAGCAAAGGGTTGAGCTTAGAAGATTTGTTGAAAGCTGTGCAACCACTTGAAGCAAGCGCAAGGGACTGTTACTCCGAAAACCTCAACTTTGACAGTGATAAATTAATCGAGATTTTGGTTCTTGACGGCTGTTTCATCATTGAGTTCATCAGTAGAGTACGAGTATCGGTTCCTTTTGAAGCAGATGATTCCCTGTTGATAATCACTACGATTGGCTCATTTTTTTTGAGGGATTTGATTCGAATTGAAAATCAAATCCCATTTTTCATCCTTGATTGTTTATTCCGGTTGATCCAAGGAACAGACTCAGATATTTTAGCACTGTTGACACCTTATTTCAACCAAAACGTTTTTTGCCCCCCGTGGGGTTATGCTACGAACAGCAATCTCCAGGGCATGCATATACTTGATATTCTTCGATCCAGTTTTATTCCACAGGAGGAAATAGGTGCAAACCGTGAAATCAATGAAGTGATCAATACTCATGCCATTCATCGCATTTTAAGAATAATGAAGCGCCCGGAGGGAATAGGTGCAATCAATATCCTTGAACCGATCAATACTCATGCAATTCGTCGCATTTCAAGAATGAAGCGCATCAGGCCCGGAAATGGAGCTTCTTTCTTGAGCATAAAATTCAATAAGGGTGTGATAGAATGGCCAACAATTGATCTAGACGATTTCATGACTTCGTTCTTGTTAAACTGTGTAGCTTACGAGCAATCTCATGGTGGACGTTCTAAACACATGACAACATATGCTATATTGTTGGATTGTCTAATAGTAACAACAGGCGACGTGGAATATTTGTCGGATCACAATATCATAGTGAATTACTTTGGAACAAACGATGAGGTTGTCAGATTTGTGAATAATATGGCAAAAGGTGTGGTGCTTGATATTGATAAATGCTACTTGGCAAGCTTCTTCGATGAGGTGGCGGTGTTCGCTCGGGATAGTTGGCGCTTCCGGTGGTTGAATTTTCTTTATCCATATTTCAACACACCTTGGTCCACCATATCTGCTGTGGCTGCGCTTACCCTTCTTGTGCTCACCTTGCTTCAGACAATTTTTACAATCCTTAGCTTTGTCAATCCGCGCAATTAGTTGCTTATGTCGCTATATGTGTTTTTTTTTTTTCCATTTGCTGGTTGTATTACCACGAAAGAAAATCTCATATCAATACAGGATTCTTCCACTAAATAAAATACGTGACTTTTTTTTTTAAATTTTTTTTGTTTATTATTATTAATTTTTTTTTGCAATCGTCCACATAAAAAAGAAGATCAAACTTCATTAGTTTTATGATGATTATTTTATTAGTGGCCATGATTGGGGCTATAGTACTATCTATTACTCCCTCCGCTTTTTTTATCGGTCACAATTTAGAATTTACACTGTTTTTATTTATACATCATTTACATTTTTAATGATTTATTACTTTTTTCTTCCTTTACCGATAAAGTTGTGATACCCCGTATCTCCTAAAGGTTATAAAAGTCTTTTTACGATTTTTCGTGTATCTCGATAATTTTAAAAGTTATGTTTTAAATTAAATAAATAGAGTCAAGGTAATTGGTAAAGTGTATTTACGGTATTTTAAAATGTAACTTTAGTAATAACAAAACGGGAAATGTATCACCCTTTATATAAACCCCTTTCTAACCCAAACCCTTTTCATTTTTCATTTTCCCACCTTATATGTGAATGCTGCGGCTGAGTGAGGAAAACCGACGGAAGAAAAAGAGAGGAGGAAAAAGAAGAAGAAAAGGAAAAGAGATTTCCATTTTCCGGCAATCCGACCGTCGGAATCACAAATCGATTACACCAAAATACTCCCCTAGATGAGAGCTTAATTTTGATACAAGTTTCACTACGATCGGTTAAGAGTTTCGAAAACTCATTTTTTAGATCTAAGTTGGGTTCTTGAGCTTTTTCTCAACTTTTTAGGGTTTAAAGGTTGTAGTAATCGTAGAATTTCGTTTTGGTTGTAGATTCATAATGAGTTGCTTAGATTTTTGAAGATTTTCTTGGAGTGTTCTTGGAGTTTTTTTGGTGAAATTATAGGTAAAGGGGTGTTCAACCAAATCTAAATGTGTTATTTTGGTGTGTAGATGTAGCTTTTTACTTCAAGCATATTTTAGAGTAATTTTATATCACTTTGACTTGAATTTCATGTTATACTAGTGTTTAGATCTACTATAATGTTACAAGCATGTAGTAGAATAATTTTCGTATTATTTTTGTATGGCTTTGGAGTAGATTTAGTGTTTAAAATGGTGAACAAAAAAAGGAATTATATCCTAGAGTGTTGGCTGATTTTCTAGGCAAAAATTGAATAGCGAGTTATGTGGAATGTTGTAAAGTCAAGCGTACGTGCTCTTGTGGCTTTGGCTCCGCACCGTGTCTCACGGGAGCATTGTCACACCTTACATTTGGCCTTATGTGATGTTGACTTGAGTTCAATGGCTTACTTGTAACATGATGAAGTTAAGGGTTCGGTTTCTGGTGTATTCGGCTCAGCACCCTGTGGAGACCCTCTGCGGGGAGATACTCGGGATCACCGGAAGCCTTATTTCTTAGCATCTTGGGTATTAGATTAGATTCCAATATTTCTGTGCAATGTACTAAGTAGTGTAATGTAGAGTTTGTCTAATGTCTAGTGGTCCTTAAGAAGCATTTTTTATGTACAATGAACTTAAGTGGTTAGATTAAACGCTTAAATACAATACTTGATGAGTCTAAAAGCTAAAAAAGCTAGTCCTTGGTGAGGCACGTTTATACCACGCTTCACGGTATTATTACGCCTCCATATGATCAGAAATCAACCGGACTCACGTAGTAATCCACATAAATAGCATCTACAGGAAATGTCTCGGTGCATTCTCACCCGACAAAGTGTCATTGGACTAGTGTGTAACAAATGTCTTATGTGGTTGAGTCAACTAGTGAGAGTACTATTAGAGTGTGGTGAGCGAGTGAAACATATATGTAATCATGATTGTTTGACTTTCCATGTGATATAACTAGTATTGTTATTAATGTTAATCCTTGCGTTATAATAGGTGTAGATTCGGTGCTTATACCCTTTACTAAGTAAGTTTGTACTTACCCTTTAGTATGTTATTTTCCCCACCACGAGAAGGTGGTTTTGTAGTAGGTTGAGTTCGAGATCGCTTAAGAGTGATTCACGATATTCCGGCAGTTGAAGTTGACATTTCTTTTTGTTGTTGTAGCAACGGTATAGAATCTTCTCTTTCCTTTTCTAAAAGGTGATATGGTCAGAAATATCAGGTTTGCGGTATATGGATTTTGAGGTGGATATCTAGCTGATTGAGGGTGATTTCTCCGGTGAGGTGTGGTGGAGCTCAAGAAAAAGATGGAGATTTTAGATTTTGAGCTGTGCCTGAAAGGCTGCCTACATACCATTTTCAAGAGATCAAGCCAATGCGTAGTTCTTAGAAGAATTAATCAGAGAGTTGTAATGGAGGTGAATATGATATTTATAGAGGCATGGAGCTGGCCAGCTAGTGGAGTGCGAGCCTGGAGGGCTGAAAGCCCTTGATAGGCAGAAAACCTACTGCGGGTGGAGAGGCTACGGCGGGCAGAGAGCCTTGACGGGCAGAGAGCCTACGGCGGGCAGAGAACCTATGGTGGGCAGAGAGCCTACGTCGGGCAGAGAGCCTACGATGGGCAGAGAGCCTACGTCGGGCAGAGAGCCTACGACGGGCAGAGAGCCTACGGTGAGCAGAGAGCCCTGATGGACTCGTTGAAGGCTATGCGGTGGCAAGAAAGACCGTTGAACGAGTGGTCAAGCAGGAAAACCAGGAAGGTGCCGAGCTGAGGTCAGACTTGGAGTGCCGAGCGGAGGTCAGGCTTAGAGTGTCGAGCTGAGGTCGGGCTTAGAGTGCGAGCTGAGGTCGGGCTTAGAGTGCCGAGCGGAGGTCGGACTTAGAGTACCGAGCTGAGGTCGGGCTTAGAGTGCCGAGCTGAGGTCGCGCTTAGAGTGCCGAGCTGAGGTCGGGCTTAGAGTGCCGAGCTGGGGCTTAGAATGCCGAACGGAGGTCGGGCTTAGGGTGCCGAGCGGAGGTCGGGCTTAGAGTGCCGAGCTGAGGTCGGACTTAGGGTGCCGAGCTGAGGTCGGCCTTAGAGTGCCGAGCTGAGGTCGTGCTTGGGGTGCCGAGCTGAGGTCGGGCTTAGAGTGCCGAGCTGAGGTCGGGCTTAGAGTGCCGAACTGAGGTCGGACTTAAGGTGACAAGCTGAAGAGCGTCGTAAATGAACTTTGTCGCCTAGTTGTGTTGAAGGATGGCGAGATAGATGGGCGAGCAGGTCGGCCCCCAGTGCTTTGTATCGAGCTAGTTGTTTGCTGCTTTATTCCCGTTGCCTAGGCTAATGATGAGGATCATGGTAGCGTGAGGCAGAGCTGGGCCAAGGACCCTATCCATTACTAGTCCTATGTCTCTTTTCTGGATTTAGCAGGGCCTTGCCGATTTTGGCATATCAATGGACCCCTACTCCTTGAGCTCTTCACTGTACTTGTGAGAGTCATGGAGTAAAGTTGTAGATGACTTGATGTACCATTTTCCGAGAAGGCTGTTGCAGAGTGATAGAAGATTCTCTTGAGCGCGAGCAGAAATATGATGCCGAGCTAGAGGGTTTATGTGGCCGAGTGTCGAGTTGAGGTTGGGCTTAGAGTGTAGAGCTGAGGTCAGACTTAGAGTGCTGAGGTTGAGGTCGGGCTTTAAAGTGCCGAGCTGAGGTCAGGCTTAGAGTGCCGAGCTGAGGTCGGACTTAGAGTGCCGAGGTTGAGGCCGGGCTTAGAGTGCCGAGGCTGAGGTCGGGCTTATGTGGCCGTAAGCCGCTTCGCAAGGTGACTGTAATCCGTTTTGCGGTATGAAGGCCATAAGCCCCTTCGCAAGGTTAAGGCCCTAAGCCATCTTGCAGAATAAATGCCGTAAGGCACTTCGTAAGGTGAAGGCCGAAGCCGTCTCGCAGTATGAGGGCCAGACTTAGCGTGCCGAGCTGAGGTCGGGCTTAGAGTGCCGAGCTGAGGTCGGGCTTAGAGTGTCGAGGCTATGGTCGGACTTAGCGTGCCGAGCTATGGTCGGACTTAGCGTGCCGAGCTGTGGTCGGACTTATGGTGCCGAGCTGAGGTCGGACTTAAGGTGCCGAGCTGAGGTCAGTCTTAGCATGCCGAGTTGAGGTCGGACTCAGAGTGCCGATCTGTGGTCGGACTTAGCGTGCCGAGCTGAGGTCGGACTTAGCATGCCGAGCTGAGGTCGGACTTAGCATGCCGAGCTGTGGTCGGACTTACGATGCCGAGCTGAGGTCGGACTTAGCGTGCCGAGCTGAGGTCGGCAGGTGTCATGTTTCTCCTGCCAGTTATGTTGACTTAGGGGAGAACTTGGTGACTAGGCTTAGGTTGGTTGCTTAATGAACACTCAACAAAGGCGGTGCATGCCGGTGAAGCTTCAACCCAGAATCCGACGAAGCTCAGACGATGTAACCCCAAATGGTCTCAATCAACACAAGTAGAGGCAATCCCCTTTATATGTAAAAAGCTGAGTTGATAAAACACGTACGCCAACCTAGAAATTATGAAGGACTCGTGTGCGAGTTTTGATAACGCTCTAAATGGTACCAATAATTATACCTATATTCACCCCAAATTCTGCTCAAGAGAGGATAGATAGGCTCGTTCTTATATGGAATATGTGTTAAATGCTATGTGAGTATTTCCAGGATCGTAATTCTGCATCTATGCTATTTTCTTGATGTTTTTGTACTGTTTTGTCTCATTTTGCGTGTTTTATAGGATGTACCGAATCTGGAGCATTGGAGAATGGATCTGGACGAAAAGGAATGCATTCGGCTGAGTGATTGAAGTCCAAGAAGAAGTCTGCTGAAGAAAAGAAGAATAGAAGCCCGGTAACCTGAGGGTTAGGCCCGGTAAACCGGTGACTTATTCAACACGAAATTTATTGTGCCGCATTGTCTAAGTCAGTTAGGGTTTTAGAGAGTCTTAAGTCGGCTATTGTATCTATATAAAGCCTCATATACTGAGAGTTTTCATATGCTTAATACAATCTTCAATTTTACATATTACATTACAATTATTATTATGCAATAAAGTTTTCTTGAGCTTTGGAGAGTTATTCCCGGTTTCCTCCCTTCTTCCATCATCTCTAGCTTGAGTAGATCGGGCTAGATCTCCATTGTTGAAGGTATGAAGCTTTGAACGTTCCTTTATTGTCTTCAATATGGTAGATCTGTTCGTATTTATGTGTTTTAGTTAATCTGCATGTTTAACAACCCTATAATTTACTTATTTTAGTCGTACTGAGCAATGTAGATCCAGAAATTAGGAAAAGCCGCCCCCGGTAAACCGGCGGTCTATACCGGTTTACCGAGGCATATTTTAGAAAACCTAAACTGGGATTCACTACATCTACGTTGATCAGCAGGAATAATTAAAACGAGTAATAGGTCTGGCCAATCTAGTATTCGTAATACATAAATTAACATGAAGGACCACAAGTGAAGTGTTAATTAGGACATAGTCTTGATGGACCCTAGGAACGTGCTGGTCAATGTCGATAGCTGTCTAGGCGGTTTAGCGGTATGAGACAACGCTCAATATCGGCAGTTCTAGTTCTTTATGCGTATGGGCGTTTACGGACCAATTAAGGAGGGTAGCTTGCGTATAGATTGTTTGCTGCCATTGTCAGAGTAGATAGGGTTAGGAATTGCACCCGTAGCTGATAAATATGATAATATTCATTAAAAGCTCGCGATTAATCTAAGGAAATTATGTGGGGAAGTAAACATAACGATTAACTAATCCAAGTTAGTAGATCGGTGAGGAGAGGGAGAGAATACCATGTTTGTTTTCTTTTATGTTATTGTTGGTCAATGACCGCCTTTATGTTGCTTCTTAATTAGGTTAGAATCGTTTATACTTATAAGTTGCATTGTCTCTGTGGGATCGACCTTGACTCGCATTTACTATACTACGATGTACCTAGTATTCTTGCTAGTAATATCGACGTTAGTGACTTACACGCGATCAAGTTTTGAAGATTGTGTTGAAGGTGTTCCTTCAAGTTGAGATGATTTTGACGGAAAAAGGAGTAACGATCCATAAAACTTGTGATCCTTGCACCGTGTTTGCTGGTAAGATGCTGAAAACGATGATTTCTAGGCAATACAACCCATAAAATCAAAGTTTTTGTTGATTTTGAAGTTGAAGATGGAGGAATGATCTCGCCGGCGACGCCGTGAAAACGGATTTCACGGTGGTGCAGGCTACCGGAGTAGGCTTTTCTTGATGATTTTTCCTGGTAACGGAGCCAACTGATAGGTTCGGAATTATCAGGTTTGCGGTATATGGATTTTGATGTGGATATCTAGCTGATTGTGGGTGATTTCTCCGGTGAGGTGCGGTGGAGCTCAAGAAAAAGATTGAGCTTTTGTGGAGTAAGAGAAGGAGAATGGTGTTTTTAGATTATGAGCTGTGCCTGAAAGGCTGCCTACGTACCCTTTTCAAGGGATCAAGCCAATGTGTAGTTCTTAGAAGAATTAATTAGAGAGTTGTTGATCGCGTGTAAGTCGCTTAACACACACGAAATACTAGCAAGAGTACTAGGTCAATCGTAGTATAGCAATGGCGAGTCAAGGTCGATCCCACATAGACTATTATTTAATAATGCTAAACATCACCACAATTTATAGGTCCACCGGATAGGGTGGTCGTTGACCAACATAAAGGAACATTAAATAAAAGGGATGCAAATAAACCAATCATCAATCATGTATCGAAAAGGCATTAACCAAACAATTCATAACTAATCTCCCCTTAATCCTCATCTGATCCATATTTGTAATTAAGCTACGGGTGCAATTCCTAACCTTATCTACTCCGACAATGGCAGGAGAAAATATATATGCAAGCTACCCTCCTTAATTGGTCCGTAATAGCCCATACGCATAAAGAACTAGAACTGCCGATATTGAGCGTTACCTCATACCGCTAACCCGCCTAGACAGCTGTCGACACTGACCAGCACGTTCCTAGGGTCCATCAAGACGATGTCCTAATTAACACTTCACTTGCTGTCCTTCATGTTAATTTACGAATTACAAATACTAGATTGGCCAGACCTATTACTCGTTTTAATTAAACATGTCGATCAACGTTGCTGTCGCCGAACAACAGAATTAGGATTTACTAGGTATTCAGATCTAGCGATAAAGACCATCGCATATCTGAAGAGCGCAACCAATAATTTTGCGTTTCATATTAACGAATCGAATAAAGATTAAGGTTAGTTTAATTAATTCATAGATGATTAGATGCAAGCATGATCTAGATCTAACATAAGAACAATCATGAATCTAAGAAAAGAAATAAAACATTGGAATAGATCTTACCCATGACGAAGAACATATCTACTCTTCTATTCTCTCTCCCTCCGGAAATTCTAATCGATCCATAAAGATCGTAAACCAAGCACAATTCAATAATGAAAGACTCATGACTTATTTGCAGGAAAGAAAAGAAGACTCTATTTCCAAAAGACTACATTGTAGCTAGTTTATGAGTAACTAATAGAATGGATGATAGAATGGAAGATGAATACAAAATTCGCAGCTCTAATGGCTTTATATAGGTGTATAAACCGACTTAGGGGTAAACCCAATGCTTGGAGGACAAGAAAATGTGTTTCTGGAAGATTCTGGGCCTCGGTAAGTCGGCGGTACCTCCCGGGTTACCTAGGGTATGTTCGTCTTTTTCCTGCTGCCGACTTAACTTGGAATACCCTAGGCCCAGCTTCGGTATTAGGACCATAACTTGGCCTAAGTAACTCCGATTTGGGTGATTTAAAGTGTGTTGGAATCCATGTTTCAGGTTCTACAACTTTCATGAAGAAGTCCAAGCCCAGTTTGTCTTGTAAATATTCGTAAACTACGTTGCAAGATCACCAATCAGATTCTCGGGTCCAATCTTCACTCGAAACACTTCAACCTTCAGCTCGGTTCAGTTCTTTATCGATTAAATCTCTCCTTCAGCCCAAATGATGCTTCAAACACTCATCCATCTGTCAATAAAACCATAGCACACATAGTAGCTTCTATTTCAAGCAAATAACGCATAAAATACACGGTTAATACGCATAATACCAATTTCGTCACCCCGGACGTGGCTTAGTGACATTTAGCTAACCCATGATTTCATACATATTATCCCCATTGAGAACACAAATCCGGGGTAGATTGATGGTAAATAATGGTACCAATTTGACCGTCATCAACTACCCACCACTTTGCTTTTGATCGTCCTGAGCAAAAACCAAATCAAACAAACCCCATAAACAATTACAAACTAATTAAGAATAGACTCATTCAATAATGATAAATAAGATGAGGGTCAACACATATCCATAAGTAATTCATTAAGCACTATCTCTTTGTAGAACCGACGTGTGTGTGCAATAACTCTCAAACAACAGTGACGCATACAGAATCACATTATATCAATAAGGATTTCAGGAAAAACATGTATCATACAACAATTCATAAGTTCCCCATTAATCATCATCTACTAATGCATCAATGTGTCATGTGATAAATATTTTGTGATAGTGCATTCAAGAAAAGAATGAAGTTATAGAGACCCCACAATCCTTACTTACCAATGTGCACACTCGCTCCTCTTTCCTTCAGACTCAGGCAAACAACATGAAACCTTACTTGGGCCGGGCGGACTCGGGGACTGAGCATCGCTCTTAAGTCCTCATTTGTTTCTTTTTATGCGAGGGTCGTGCCCTTTTTACACGAGTTCACTTCCCTCACTGCCTTTATTGCATATCTATTTTTTCATTTTTTTTCTTTTCTTTTTTCTTTTTCTGGCAGATTTCCTCACTATTTTTTTTCTTTCTCTCTCACAAGCCCGTTTTGTCCCGGTTTACCTTGTTTAGCATTCAAGTTGCTACCATCCTCCTGCAACAATTGGTTAAAGTATATCCACCGACAAATATCGATTCCCGGTCTAGGATAACTCTTCAACTCATACAAATACTTCTCACTCAGATTATGTGCTCAAAAATTGAATGCAATAGTAAAATAATAATTAATAAGTCACTACTTCATGCAACATAACACATGCTCATTCTTCCATACTAAATTGAATAATGCGTCATCTATACTACATACTGAAAAAAATGAGTTACACGTGCTTAAAAAGGTCGATTCCACAACAAGATAGATTATTAATAAACCACTACTTCAAATAGTTGACAAACCCCTTATTCATCATTAATGAATTAAGTATGTAATTAAGCAATTTCAACGATTTAAGGTTTTTATTTCATTCAATTCAAAAAATCGAAATTCACAAAAGTAAGTGTAAGTGTGTCTCAATTTTTCAAACTAAGTGTTGTGCCTACCCCCACTTTAAAACTCAACATTGTCCCCAATTTGAAAACTAAAGCAAAATAAAGTAGGAAGAAGAAGAACACTTAGCTTTGGAAAATAGAAGAACTCGGTTAACTGTCTGAAGCAAATCATATCACTGAAGTGGAACCAAAGTTGTCTTCTCCAAATGACTAATCTGCACTAGGTCGGCTAATACAACGATTCTTGCACAAAGGCCATTAGTACCGCGAGACGCGAATAAGTAACAAAATAGTTATGTCATGTGGCAGTAAATAGCACAACTAAATGGAAGAAGTGCAATAAACAATTTAAGCTAATACATATAAACTTTATTACTTAAACACAACAAAACTATTACAGGACTCCAAATAAAAATAAAAAGACTCAAGACTCAAATAATAATCAAATAATCATGTGAAGTAAAAAAAACTCCTGCACATCCTTTGCTCAACAGCCTTAGGAACATGGCGATGAAAAAAAACCTTCACAATTTTATTCAATCATCGAAAAGAAAAAAAATTTAACAAAAAAGGTTAACTATAAATTAATGGCTATGCCTAACAATTAAATAAATAGTCCCCGACGACGACGCCAAAACTTGATCGCGTGTAAGTCGCTTAACACACACGAAATACTAGCAAGAGTACTAGGTCAATCGTAGTATAGAAAGGGCGAGTCAAGGTCGATCCCACAGAGACTATTATTTAATAATGCTAAACATCACCACAATTTATAGGTCAACCGGATAGGGTGGTCGTTGACCAACATAAAGGAACAGTAAATAAAAGGGATGCAAATAAACCAATCATCAATCATGTATCGAAAAGGCATTAACCAAACCATTCATAACTAATCTCTCCTTAATCCAAGACTGATCCATATTTGTAATTAAGCTACGGGTGCAATTCCTAACCCTATCTACTCCGACAATGGAAGTAGACAATCTATATGCAAGCTACCCTCCTTAATTGGTCCGTAATAGCCCATACGCATAAAGAACTAGAACTGCCGATATTGAGCGTTACCTCATACCGCTAACCCGCCTAGACAGCTGTCGACACTGACCAGCACGTTCCTAGGGTCCATCAAGACGATGTCCTAATTAACACTTCACTTGTGGTCCTTCATGTTAATTTACGAATTACGAATACTAGATTGGCCAGACCTATTACTCATTTTAATTAAACCTGTCGATCAACATAGCTGTCGCTGAACAACAGAATTAGGATTTACTAGGTATTCAGATCTAGCGATAAAGACCGTCGCAGATCTGAAGAGCGCAACCCATAATTCTGCGTTTCATATTAACGAATCGAATAAAGATTAAGGTTCGTTTAATTAATTCATAGATGATTAGATGCAAGCATGATCTAGATCAAACATAAGAACAATCATGAATCTAAGAAAAGAACTAAAACATTGGAATAGATCTTACCCATCAAGAAGAACATATCTACTCTTCTATTCTCTCTCCCTCCGGCGATTCTAATCGATCCATGAAGATCGTAAACCAAGCACAATTCAATAATGAAAGACTCATGACTTATTTGCAAGAAAGAAAAGAAGACTTTATTCCCAAAAGATTACATTGTAGCTAGTTTATGAGTAACTAATAGAACGGATGATAGAATGGAAGATGAATACAAAATTCGCAGCTCTAATGGCTTTATATAGGTGTATAAACCGACTTAGGGGTAAACCCAATTCTTGGAGGACAAGAAAATGCGTTTCTAGAAGATTCTGGGCCTCGGTAAGTCGGCGGTACCTCCCGGGTTACCGAGGGTATGTTCGTCTTTTTCCTGCTGCCGACTTAACTTGGAATATCCTAGGCCCGGCTTCGGTATTTGGACCATAACTTGGCCTACATAACTCCGATTTGGATGATTCAAAGTGTGTTGGAATCCATGTTTCAAGCCCAACAACTTTAATGAAGAAGTACAAGCCCAGTTCGTCTTGTAAAGATTAGTAAAATGCGTTGTAAGATCACCAATCAGATTCTCGGGTCCAATCTTCGCTCGAAACACTTCAACCTTCAGCTTGGTTCAGTTCTTTATCGATTAAATCTCTCCTTCAGCCCAAATGATGCTTCAAACACTCATGCATCTATCAATAAAACCATAGCACACATAGTAGCTTCTATTTCAAACAAATAACGCATAAAATACACGGTTAATACGCATAATACCAATTTTGTCACCCCGGACGTGGCTTAGTGACATTTAGCTAATTATCCCATGATTTCATACATATTATCCCCATTGAGAACACAAATCCGGGGTAGATTGATGGTAAGTAATGGTACCAATTTGACCGTCATCAGTTGTTATTGGGGTGTATGTGATATTTATAGAGGCACGGAGTTGGCGAGAGCAGGACAGCTGGTGGACTACGAGCCTTGCGGGCTGAAAGCCCTTGGCGGGCAGAGAGCATACGGTGGGCAGAGAGCCTTGAGGGGCAGAGACCCTACATCGGGCAGAGAGCCTATGGCGGGCAGATACGTCGGGCAGAGAGCCTACGGCTGGCAGAGAGCCTTGACAGGCAGAGAGCCTACGGCGGGCAGAGAGCCCTGATGGACTCGTTGAAGGCTTTGCGGTGCCAAGAAAGACAGTTGAACGAGCGGTCAAGCAGGAAAACCAGGAAGGTGCCGAGCTGAGGTCGGACTTGGAGTGCCGAGCGGAGGTCGGGCTTAGAGAGCCGAGCGGAGGTCGGGCTTAAAGTGCCGAGATGAGGTCAGACTTAGATTGCCGAGCTGAGGTCTGACTTAGGGTGCCTAGCGGAGGTCGGGCTTGGAGTGCCGTGCGGAAGGTCGGGTTTAGCGTGTCGAGCGAAGGTCTGGCTTAGAGTGCCGAGCGGAGGTTGGGCTTAGAGTGCCGAGCTGAGGTCGGGCTTTGAATACCGAGCTGAGGTCGGACTTAGAGTGCCGAGCGGAGGTCGGCCTTATAGTGCGGAGCTGAGGTCGGGCTTAGTGTGCCGAGCTGAGGTCGGACTTAAGGTGACGTGCTAGAGATCGTCGTAAATGAACTTTGTTGCCTAGTTGAGTTGAAGGATGGCGAGATGGAAGGGCGATCAGGTCGGCCCCCAGTGCTTTTATCAAGCTAGTTGTTGCTGCTTTATTCCCGTTGCCTTGGCTAATGATGAGGATCGTGGTAGAGTGAGGTAGAGCTGGGCCGAGCACCTTATCCGTTACTTGTCTTATGTCTCTTTTTTGGATTTAGCAGGGCTTTGCCGATTTTTGCATATCAATGGCCCCTACTTTTTGAGATCTTCACTATACTTGTGATAGTCATGGAGTAAAGTTGTAGATGACTTGATGTATCGTTTGCCGAGATGGCTGTTGCAGAGCGATAAAAGATTCTCTTGAGCGCGAGCAGAAATATAATGCCGAGCTAGAGTCGGCTTATGTGGCCGAGTGCCGAGCTGAGGTCGGGCTTTAGAGTGCCGAGCTGAGGTCGGGCTTAGAGTGCCGAGCTGAGGTTGGGCTTTTGAGTGCTGAGTCTGACGTCGGGCTTTTGAGTGCCGAGCTGAGGTCGGGCTTAGAGTGTCAAGCTAAGGTCGGGCTTAGAGTGCCGAGGCTGAAGTCGGGCTTAGAGTGCCGAGGCTGAGGTCGGGCTTATGTGTCCATAAGCCGCTTCACAAGGTGACCGTAAGCCGTTTTACGGTATGAAGGCCGTATGCCCCTTCGCAAGGTTAAGGCCGTAAGCCGTCTCACGGAATGAAGGCCGTAAGCCACTTTGCAAGGTGAAGGCCGTAAGCCGTCTCGTGGTATTAGTGCCAGACTTAGCATGCCGAGCTAGGGTCAGACTTAGGGTGCCGAGCTGAGGTCGGGCATAGAGTGCCAAGGCTGTGGTCGGACTTAGAGTGCCGAGCTGTGGTCGGACTTAGCGTGCCGAACTGAGGTCGGACTTAAAGTGCCGAGCTGAGGTCGGACTTAGCATGCCGAGCTGAGGTCGGACTTAGCGTGCCGAGCTGAGGTCAGACTTAGAGTGCCGATCTGTGGTCAGACTTAGTGTGCCGAGCTGAGGTCGGACTTAAAGTGCCGGGCTGAGGTCGGACTTAGCGTGCCGAGCTGAGGTCGGACTGAGCGTGTTGATCTGTGGTCGAACTTAGCATGCCGAGCTGTGGTCGGACTTAGCGTGCCGAGCTGTGGTTGGACTTAGGGTGCCGAGCTGAGGTCGGACTTAGCGTGCCGAGATGAGGTCAGACTTAGCGTGCCGATCTGGGGTCGGACTTAGCAAGCCGAGCTGAGGTCAGACTTAGTGTGCCGATCTGTGGTCGGACTTAGCGTGCCGTGCTAAGGTCGGACTTAGAGTGTCGATCTATGGTCGGACTTAGCGTGCCGAGCTGAGGTCGGTAGGTGTCATGTTTCTCCTGCTAGTTATGTTGACTTAGGGGATAATTAACTTGGTGACTAGGCTTAGGTTGGTTGTTTAATGAACACTCAACAAAGGCGGTGCCGGCCGGTGAAGCTTCAACCCAGAATCCGACGAAGCTCAGACGATGTAACCCCAAATGGTCTCAATCAACACAAGTTGAGGCACCCTTTATATGTAAAAAGCTAAGTTGATAAAACACATATGCTAACCTGGAAATTATGAAGGACTCGTGTGCGAGTTTTGAAAATGGTGTTGAAGGTGAAGATGATTTTAACGGAAAAAGGAGTAATGATCCGTAAAACCAGTGATCCTTGCACCGAGTGATCTCGCCGGCGACGCCGTGAAAATGGATTTCTGGGTGGTGCAGGCTACCGGAGTAGGCTTTTCTTGATGATTTTTCCTGGTAACGGAGCCAACTGATATGGTCGGAAATATCAGTTTTGCGGTATATGGATTTTGAGGTGGATATCTAGCTGATTGTGGGTGATTTCTCCGGTGAGGTGCGGTGTAGCTAAAAAGATGGAGCTTTTGTGGAGTAAGAGGAGGAGGATGGTGTTTTCAGATTATGAGTTGTGCCTGAAAGGCTGCCTACGTACCCTTTTCAAGGGATCAAGCCAATGCGTAGTTCTGAGAAGAATTAATCCAAGAGTTGTAATGGAGGTGAATGTGATATTTATAAAGGCACGGAGCTGCCAGCTGGCGAGAGCAGGACAGCTGGCAGACTGTGAGCCTGGATGGCTGAAAGCCCTTAGCGGGCAGAGATCCTACGGCGGGAGGAGAGCCTTGATAGGCAGAGAGCCTACGTCGGACGGAGAGCCTACGGCGGGTAGAGAGCCTTGACGGGTAGAGAGCCTACGGTGGGCAGAAAGCCTTGGTAGACTCATTGAAGGCTTTGAGGTGCCAAGAAAGACCGTTCAACGAGCGGTCAAGCATGAAAACCAGGAATGTGCCGAGCTGAGGTCGGACTTAGAGTTCCTAGCGGAGGTCGGGCTTAGAGTGCCGAGGTGAGGTCAGACTTAGAGTGCCGAGTGAAGGTCGGGCTTAGAGTGCTGAGCAGAGGTCGGACTTTGAGTGCCGAGCAGAGGTTGGGCTTAGAGTGCCAAGCTGAGGTCATGCTTAGAGTGCCGAGCTGAGGTCGGACTTAGGGTGCCGAGCAGAGGTCAGACTTAAGGTGCCGAGCAGAGGATGGGCTCAGAGTGCCGAGCAGAGGTCGGACTTAGGGTGCCGAGCTGAGGATGGGCTCAGAGTGCCGAGCTGAGGTCGGTCTTAGAATGCTGAGTGGAGGTAGGGCTTAGGGTGCCGAGCTGAGGTGGGCTTAGGGTGCCGAGCGGAGGTCAGACTTAGGGTTCCGAGCAGAGGTCGGACTTAGGGTGCCGAGCTGAGGTCGGACTTAGGGTGCCGAGCTGAGGTCGGGCTTAGAATGCCGAGCGGAGGTCGGGCTTAGGGCGCCGAGCGGAGGTCGGACTTTGGGTGCCGAGCTGAGGTCGGACTTAAGGTGACGAGCTGGAGAGCATCATAAATGAACTTTGTTTCCTATTTGTGTTGAAGGATGGCGAGATGGAGGGGTGAGCAGGTCGGCCCCCAGTGCTTTGTATCGAGCTAGTTGTATGCTGCTTTATTCCTGTTGCCTTGGCTAATGATGAGGATCGTGGTAGCGTGGCGAGGCTGGGGACGAGGACCCTATCCGTTACCGGTCTTATGTCTTTTAGATTTAGCTTGGGCTTTACCGATTTTGGCATATCACTTCTTAAATCATGTCCGACAAAATCTTTTTGTTTACTTGTGTTTACTCTTAAGTGCCTTCTATAAGGAGTGTTTTTGTTGGGGTTAAATTTACTGTTCTTGATAACGCATTCTTTTAAGTGTGTATCTTTGTGCTTGGTCAGATCTCTAATCTTTTTATAACAATCTCTTTTTAGGCATATCCACAGCCTGTTTAGTATGAACTTTTAGACTCTCGTTTCAAGAAAAGATAGTTGTTTACCGAGTTACTTTCTAAATCGCTTCAGTTAATCTCAGCCTCGATCAAGTTGGCACTATCAAGTTCTTGGCAATTTACATCCATGTGAAGATGTTCAGTAATTTCTTTTGCATCACTTCAAGACTAATTGTATTCTTGATTTTAATCCAAAGAGCATTTTCATAGTGAATACTCTTATCATTTCCTTTTGTTTCCCTCAAGTTGTTCTACCTTTTTGGGTGCTCAACTTTGCTTTTCCAACCTTTGTTGTTGAGAAATCTTTTTTCAAGACTCTCATGGATTGAGACTCTTTTGACAAACTAATCAATAACTAATGTTTCAAACTTTTCGTTTCAAGTCCAAACGTTCTCTTTCTCTGTTTTGGATGTTCTTAAGTTTGGTGTTTGACACATTCTATTTTGGTTTTTATCTCCAGATACTCTTGTAAATGCCCTTCACATTTTCTTTCAATCCGACAAGAGTTCACAAATCACCTTGTTTCACAAGATTCCAATTCTCTCAAAGAATCTCAATTTCAAAGTGTTCTCTAAATTTTTTTATACTCATCTCAAGCATTTTTGATTCAATGCCCATCTTTCAATTTTTAATCAACTTTGAAACTCTTCTCTTCTCGAGAGCTCTTTGTACACGTTCATGTTGATGTGCCAATCAACCACCTAATCTTTTTAGAGTAAGAAAATTTTACCCAATCTGGGAACCTTTTATTTGGCGTTTAGTGGCGTCATGTACCTTACACTTAATTTATTTTTTTGGTGACAACTCAGACATATTGTTTGTTATAAAGGTTTTACACTCTTTTTATAGCTTTCATAGTTGTCTTATTTCACTAGTGCATAACTTTTCACCTTCCAATTCTTGTGACCAAACAATCCGTTAATCTTTTTAGAATTTCGTTATCTTAAACCAGTTCATCAAATGTTTGTTTTGGTGTTACCCCTCTTTCAAAATCAATTGTCATTTCTTTCTTCTGATATGAAATCTTTCAAGCTCGGTAAATATGTTATCTTTTGCAGTTCCTACTTCAAACTGTGTGTGAATGTTGTTCTTCCTTTCAAACTAGTAAAGGGTTTTACATAAAGTACTTCACCATGTCTTTTGTGCTTTTGAAGTAATTTCTTTTAAAGCTCTGCATTAAAGTTGAAGGAATCAATGGTTGTTTTTAGATCTTTGGTGATTTTCACATCTACGCTTAATTCCAAGTTTTTTCAAGAATACCTTTTAACATTTTATGTTTTAGCATTGATACGAAAGTGTTCTGTTCTTCCCTTGGAGTTTGGACTTTCTACCTGAAGTTGCCGTTAGTTTCATAGGAGACCTTTTAAGTCCGTCATAAGTGTCGTTTTCCCAGGTTAGACGTGTATCAGTGGTAGGAAGTAACCGGTTTTGGAATAGTTCTTGGAAGACCTGCTTAGGCATTAAAACCTTAGACTAAAAGATGAATGGTGTCATCAAAGGTATGGACCGGGATGTGGTTTTCATGATATAACGAGTTTGGACGAGCTTGTCAAGTCAAGTGTTTTGAATCAGGAAGTATTTCTTGAAGTGTAAGGTGGATTGTATAGGATTATGGTGAATTGGTCTTAGGTATTAATTTCTTGATGGTGGATTAGGTTGAGGAAAACCCTAGTAGGATCAAAAGCCGATCCTTCTTGTTTGTTGTAATTTGGAGTTGTTCTTTTAGAAGGTTAAAATAAGATGTGAAACATAGAAGGTTTGAACCGTTAGCGTTTGGTAAAGGGATGGTGCATGCTAAGTTGAACTGTGATGTCAACTTATGACAGTATCTTGAAGTAAGAAAGAGTGTTTGATGAAGGAAAGTTTAATGTGGATACTAGAATATTTTGGAGAAAGAGGTGTGTAACTCTAAGCTTGAAATGTTTTCAAGAAAGGCCGAGTAGTATCTAAGTTTGGAGGTGAGTAGGACCTAAGAGATGGATCGTGGGAGGTTCAAAAGTTGGTAGCTTAAGATGTGAAATGCGAGTTGGTTTGAGCTGTTAGTTTGGTGGGCAGGCTCTGGCTAGTTTCGAGGACGAAATTCAAATAAGAGGGGAAGAGTGTGATACCCCGTATCTCCGTAAAGCCGTAAAGGGTATAAAAGTCTTTTTATGATTTTTCGGGTATTTCAATAATTTTGATAGTTATGTTTTAATTAAATAAATAGAGTCAAGGTAATTGTTAAAATGTATTTACGGTATTTTAAAGTGTAACTTTAGTAATGACAAAACGGTAAATGTATCACATTTATATAAACCCCTTTTTAACCCAAACCCTTCTCATTTTTCATTTTCCCACCTTATATGTGATTGCTGCGGCTGAGTGAGAGGAAAAATGAGGGAAGAAAAAGAGAGGCGGAAAAAGAAGAAGAAAAGGAAAGGATATTTTCACTTTCTGGGCAATCCGACCGTCGGAATCACAAATCGATTACACCAAAATACCCCCCTCGATGAGTGGTTAATTTTGATACAAGTTTCAATACGATCGGATAAGAGTTTCGAAACCCATTTTCTAGATCTAAGTTGTGTTCTTGAGTTTTTTCTTAACTTTTTATGCATTAAAGGTTGTAGTAATCATAGAGCTTCGTTTTGGTTGTAGATTGGTAATGAGTTGCTTAGATTCTTGGAGCTTTTCTTGTGGATACAAATATTCTTGGAGTGTTGATTGAGCTAAAATTTACCCTAACAAAAACAATTTATAAAGACTCGAAACCGTGGCAAACTAACGCTCTAACCGGCAGTGTACCGGGTCGATTGCTAGAATAGCTACAGGAGTACGAGGTCGAACCCAAGGGAAAAGTGTTTGTGAGTACCAGAGCGAACGTGTTACTTAGTCTAGGTGATCAATATTTTTAAAGTGTTTGTATACTACAACGACACTAAGGTGATTCTTACTAACGAGTCTAAAGCTAGAGAAGAAAGAAATAAGGTAGACTACTCGGTTTTTAATGTTATACTAAGGAACATAGCCGAACCATGATCAAAGTAGCTAGTTTCAACCCTAAGGGTGGACAAAACCGGGAGTGTGCATTATAACAAATGAACTCTCGCAATCAATTTCACAGGTACGTGCTCCTAATTCCGGTGCTAAGGTCTGAACAACTCTCTCCTAGCACCTTATGCCATGTTAATTACCCTTCCCTAAAGAAGATTCACTAACAAGACATGTTATGCACTAGAGCCGCTTAAACGTTAAAACGAGTAACCTCGCATTGGGCTCGGGCTTAACAACTAAGCCGAGTCTACGCCGCGATCTTAGAACCCCTTATCCCATGTCTTCCCACAAAATACATATGTAAGGTTGATGTGTGTGATTACTAAATTAGGTGATCAATCTAATCTAGCGAAGTTATAATAAGTTCTAAGACGTGAAACATGCAGATTAAACAATAAAAAGCACTACCTGTTAAGGGTGATTTTATACGTTTTATGAGGATATATTTTATATCAATTTCCCCCATATGTGGATGTTTCTCATAGAAATCGAGCTTTATATTGAAATATTGAGCAAATGGTGTTTTCGATAGTTAAATTGCAAAACGTAACGAATTATGTACTTAAATTGTGATTTTATATTGTTTTGGAATTATGTTACGCATTGGTATGTTTTTCCTATTGTTGTAGATACTCATTGATGATGGAAGAGAGGATTTTAGAGAGCCAAATTCGTGATTGGAAAGGATCAATCAAGATTTATGGAAGATTAAAAGAGATAAGGAAAGAAATAAATCAAGATAAAGATGGAATTATCAAGTTAGATCAGCTAAACGAGCGTCCAAGTCCCGTCCAAGTCAGGACGGGCGTTCAGAATATTGAACGAGCGTTCATAGGTCGAAATTAAACGAGTCTCCAGGCGCGCTTCAAGCGAACGTCCCACCTCGGTCCAAAGCATTTGGGCGGGCGTCCCACAATTCCGACGGGCGTCCGCGGCGACTTAGGCAAAACCGACTTACTTTTCTATATATAGCAAATTGCGCTGCAACCCTAATCATACCATATTTTCTCATACACGAATTTCACAAGGAGCAGCCGCACTTTTGGAGTTCCAAGGCCGGTCACCCGAGCCTTGTGCTCGGGTGATCCGGGGTTAGATTAGATGCGTTTTTCTTCCGTTTTTCATTGTTGATCCATGGTGTTCAACCCTTGTATAAACTATGTGAGTTTGATTTTCCAATTTATTCAATCCTTTTTATTTTCATGATCTTTAATTTATTTTGTATTTTTCTGTGATTATGATGCTATTATGTGAACTTATATCGAGAGATTTGTTTACTAATTGATATGTTTACAACATACGGAAGTTGCGTAGACTAGATCACCATAGAAAGATAGGATCTTTAATCATTAATGATGACAAATTAATCGATTAATTATCTAGGTTGTTAGATTCTACAATACGAGAGTTAACCTGAATCTACACCTTCGTTTTGTATTGAAAATCGATCTCAACATTCGGAAGAGGAGAGATCGATAATTGAATTCACTAAGGAATTAGGAATTCATAGCTTGAGAAATAGATTCACTAAGGAATTATGAATTTGTATCTCGTGTAAAGGTGAAACCACAATTTGAATTAAAATCATGAGATGAACTAGGATTGAAATCACTTGGTTTGTATGATGTTTGATCCCATGTATCCTTAGTTTAGGTTTTTATTATTTGTTCTAGTTTAGATTTAGTTTACTTGTTCTATGAGTTTATTTGTTAGTTCTTCGTTTATTTGTTTTCGTTAGTAACAATTGAGAGGATTAATTAGATTAGATTCAACATCCCTTTTCCCTGAGGATCGATACCCGTACTTATCCAACTTTACTAGCAACTACCCGGTATTCGGCCGGTTAGGAGGTAGTTTTGCATGGTAGTATAGGTTTATAAATTTTCTTTTGTTTTAATGATGCAAAATCTCCCCAACACTACCCACTCCCAATTTCATCACCCAAAGGGGGATTTCACTAAATTTCACATGATTCGACTATGAAAAGGGATTAGCTACTGATTATACTAGTTAAAACATAAAAGAAACAGTAAATGAAAGACATAACAAGTGAAAGATAGAAGAAATATACCATTAATTCGAAGAAATTCGAGTTTCAGATCCAAAAGTACAAAATAAAAAACTAATTAAAAGATTGTGTCTTAGTGTTTGAAGTAGAAATCTGAGCTAGGAAATGGAAAGATTAAGCTAATATTATGTTGATTTGAGCTAAGAGAATGTATTCTAAGCTATTACAAAATTCGAGCTAAGAAGGGGTAGGGTTTTGCTAAGAGAATGAGTAATCATCAAGAAATAGTTCAATGGGGGTATTTATAGGTGGGGGAAAATCTATAGAATTCCGGCTTCAAACGCACGTTTGGGCAGTGAACTTGGCATTTCACATCTTCAAACGCGCGTTTCGCATAAGGCAAACGCGCGTTTCGCTTCATTTCTGGGTAGGCTCTTGTCTGATCTTCAACTGGAACGCGCGTTTAGGGGGTTGAAACGCGCATTTGGAGGACTTGGAATGCGCGTTTAGGCGCTTTGAAGCAGCGTTTAGGGAGGTTGAACTCTGATCAAAATGATAGCTTCGAACGCGCTCGTTTGGGGGTTCAAACGCGCGTTTGAACCCCATTTGCTCCAAAACTTCAACTTTTCTCCCTTTTTGATCACTTCTATCGCCTCGATCATGCTTTTCACCATGAATCATCACCTTCCGGGTCTTCAAGACACTAATACCCTACAACATCATGAACGACCAAAACATCCAAATAATTCCGGAGGGTAAAAGTGCTCGGGAATAGGGTTAATATCAACAAAAAGGGGTAATAATCCATCAAAGTAACGGATTTACTCCCCATGCCATAAACTCACGATATTACCCTGAAGACGGTCTAAACCAACCAAAAACGTGCTAAACATGTGGCAAACGGGGGTGGAAAATGCACCGGAATCCCGTAAAGTTGACTCCCATCAACTACCGCACACTTAGCCTTTGCTCGCCCTCGAGTAAACTAGGCATTTTAAAACAAACCAAGGGATTCAACGTTGTGATGTAGGTACTACTATTCACACCCTCGAGGTAAACACAAAGTAGGAATATGAACATATACGGTACAACATTATCAAGAAAATGGAGTGTGTGTGGTGCCTGCTAAAGCCAAGTGCTCAAAATGATTGTCGGGGTTTGAATCCCGACCAAAAGTCTACCAACCGTTTCATACCCACTAACCTCTCCACTAATCAAGGTCACTAAGTTTGGGCATGATCGGGTAGGACTTGAAAGGTTATAACGTTAGGCTAGGGTAATTCCGGTTAATCGAAAAGGATATTTTGGGAACTGGAGAAAAAGAAGTATGAGTGAACCTAATCAACAAGTATACCACCTTATCTCTACCATACAAACCATCCAAACTCCTCTTTGATTACTTTAAGCATTTTGGGAACTATAGGATACTAACATACCCGAACTCATTGCCAAACTCAACTATGTTTCAAGCGTTATGAGGCGAGATCGAATACATTAGCACCTATCTAACTATCCCAACTCTAACATCATATAAACACTTATAAGCTCATTCCTTTGATTCCAACCTTTTATTTCTATATACTCCAAGCTTTTATTCATTGAGAACTTCTCAATTTATTTTGAACTTTGATTGATTTGATTTTTTTTTTGTAACAGATTTTTCTTCTCTTCTTGGGCCAAACCCAAACACTAGGCCCAAATGAGCTCCTCTTCTCCTTATAGCTCAAAACCGGGAAACCACCAACCCAACTTAAAACAACATTTCCCCCACCCCACACTTGCCTTAGCAAGTGTGGTCTAACAAAAGACTAGGTCTACTCGTTGGGTAAAAATGAAGGAAATGTGACCATAATTAAGGCTCAAGGGTAGGTTTCTGACTAAGTAACAAAACGGCTTATAAAATGAATGGTGGTCAGACCATTCTATCAAGGCTGAGAAGGGCTAAGATGGTCTAATGTTCGGGGATAGGCTTATTTGGCTCTGGTCGGGTCAAAGAAGCGCCAGGACCGTCATCCCGTATCCTACTTAGGTAAACCTTTCTATTTCGCCTCGAGACTAGTGGTATGATAGGGGGTAGTAATCAAATTATGCGCAAAGTGTAGCTTACGTGAAATTAATAATCTCCATTCTCAAGATAATATCAAACCGCAGTGTACACGTTCGGGGTCCCTACTAAGGTGGTCACCACTCGAATGTGAAAATAACACACACAACACGGTGTTAAAAATCTTGAAATTTTTTAAAATTTGCCCAAAATCGACTCGAGCCTGGTCATAGGTTAAGCATACCACATATTAAGCACATTTAACAACAAAAACAAGAAAACGGCTAAGTCTCCCACCCCACACTTAAACGAAACACTGTCCTCAGTGTGTGAGAGATAAAAAGAGTAAAATACTTAGCTGTTAGACCAAAACCCGGCAGAAAGGCACAATCGTAACTCAAAACTCGTGACACCCTCGTATAAATCCATCCCGAAACCTAAAGCGAGATCAACAGAAACAAAGAAAGCGCATGCACGGGACTGAGTCCACGTGCTAGAAAGCAAGCAATAGGGTAAGCGGGTGCGTAGAGTAACGAGGCCATGCCACAATAACTGGATCAAAGCATAAAGAGGGGGGATACGGGGATATGCAATGGAAGGATACAAAAGGATCAATGAAAAACAGAACATCCATTCATCAGATTTAAACTAATAGAAAAATCCACGTCATCCCAAAGTATCAATCAAAGGAAATAAGAACATGCTCGGTCAAGCAGGCCTCAGGGGCTCAAAAATAAGTGCGCGTGCATGCAAAGTGAAGTGTATCAACAGAATAGTGAAAAAGTATCAAAAGTAGCTGAAGCAGACTAGCAAAATAAATAGAAGCATAAATAAAATGCATGAAAAACTGGCTAATCTGCCTCAGTGCCCTGTCCGTCAGGAGTAGGTGTGGTAGAAGGCGGTGCGACCACGAAGCTGCACCCTCCGGTACATGTAGACTCCAGCAAAGACTTGTCCTCTCTAGCTCTGTCTCAGCCCCAGCTGTCCCAATCAGATCGTCCAACGAAATATCATCGAACCCCTCATCAGCCTCATCAACAATCAAATCCTCTGATACCCGCTGCAAGTCTGCCTCTATCTCTGTGGTATACTAAAACACTGAAGTATCCAAATCCAATGGAGGAAGGTCAATCTGTCTGGCTTGAGCGAATACCCTCTGATTCTCAACGATTCCATTCAGAGTCAGCCGCAAACTGTCCATCCAATCCCGCTGTTTGTGGGAAATCAGTAACTCCTGGCGCTCACTAAGCCACGGTCCCCCGGTCGTCGATGTGAAAGGTGGGGGTGGAGGTGGAGGTCGAGTGGAGGGTCCAGTAGTGAATGGAGGAGGTGGGGGTATTATGGTGGTGGTAGAGGAGATGAAAGGTGGAGGAATAGGTAGTGTAGTGGATGTAGTCGAGGTGGTGGGGCGGAGGACTGTGTGGATAGGTCGTGGGGTGGGTCTAGGAGGCTTTTGAGCAGTGCGGGCATTGAATGGTTTTGGGACCAAGGGCTGATTTTTCTTTCTCAAAATCTGATCATCAGGGTATTCCTCAACCGGAGCTTGCTTGCACAATGTGTAGATAAGGTAAGGGCACATGAGTATACGGCGCTTGACCTTCTGATTGTCCTTAAATTCCTCGAAGATTGTTTTCCCAACATCCACCTTGAGATCGTAACGTAAAGCATACAACAATTGCAAGTCCTTGGTGTGGAAATGCGTGATGTTGTCCTTCGGGAGCAGGCGGTTTTAGGAGAACTTAGCTTCTACTTTCCACTAATCAGGCTAGGTAGTCGTCACCAGTTGGCTCCGTGCATTTCCCCCCTTAGATATCCACTGTAAGTCCGGATTTATGTCCCTCCTCATGGTTTCTAAAGGATCTTCAGTATTACCCCAGTGCTGTTTTTCCACAAACCAACTTGTGTAATCTTGGCCCTCGAAAGCTGGTATCCAATAGTAGTCATTTATCGCCTTGACAAACCATGGGACATTGACACCTCTTACCCTTATGAACCCCGACTCCAAATTGGCGACACTAAAATTTGCATACCACTCCCGAACTATTGTGAGATTAAGGTTCCCCTCCGGCTCATATATCAAATTATTCCATCCTTTCTTCGTCAAGTTGGTTACGAATGTTTTAGGAGCCGCCTTGAGATCTAACCCCCGCTCAAAACACATGTTCTTCATGGCAATATACTCATTATAGTTGGTCAAGGCCACGGGTGAATTAAAACGCTGTTCAAAGGGTATAGGGTCTTGAGGAGGAGGGTTTTGTGGAGGATCTTGCTTGGGGAGATTTTGTGGAGGGAGTGAAACATGTGTTTTTGTGGTTTTGGCTCGCATCTGTGCTAGGGGCACAGTCTCACTATCATGGTTTGTTACCTCCTCACTGTCACTGTCACTGCTCGAGTTCCTCCCCTCGCTATCGGGCTCAAAATCCTCATCAGATGTCTCGTCCCGTAACTGTCCAAAAGGCTTAAGGGCTCTAGGGTTCCTACTCTCAGTACGGCCCGTATCACCTATCCGGATACCACCCTTAGGTATTCTGGTAAAAACTAGGGTTTTCTGCTTCTTGGGCATGTGTTTCACCACCGGCTGTTTCCCTTTGCCCAGTTTCTTTCCGTTTGTTATCTCTCATTTTCTCTACACTCACCAAAACACCACCAATCAACCGAATCAAAACAATCCAAACCAACCCGGTTAACATCCAACCAGGATTTCAAGACAAACCAACCCAAACAACGAATCATCCCACGAAAGCCACACCATTCATCTTCACAACAAGACAAACAAAACAAAACACAAACAGGATATATGATTAAAAACAGTCAATAAACGGGGTAGGGGTATTAAACCAAAAAGGCTAAAACTAACCTTAACCGAAACTTAGACGTAAAACCAAATTATACCTATACTATGTTTAAACGAGATGAGACGAATGATTTGGAGCGAAGCACGAGTCCCGAAACGTCGATTGAAGCCCAAATCGGCCTAGGCAAAAAGTTGCCCAAGGTCAAGATCGAATCGAGGAAAGAGGGATTTCGTTGTTGGAATGGATTAGTAGAAGCAAGAGAAGGGATCGAGAGGTGTTGTTTGGCGTTTGAATCACTGAAAACGGAGTAGAAATGAGTGATTTTCGAATAAAAGAGTGAAGGAGGGCCGCCGGCGGTTTTAGGTTATGTAAAAGATGAAACTGAAACGCCGGTTAAGAAGGAGGGGTATTTAAAGAAGATGCATCCAAACGCGCGTTTCGAAAGCTGAAACGCGCGTTTCGCATAGCCCAAACGCGCGTTTGAGGTCTGAAACGCGCGTTTGAAATGGGTTCAAACGTGCGTTTGGAGAGGGCTGAGCTGAAACGCACGTTTGACAAGGGTTCAAACGCGCATTTGGACCAGAAACAAGGCTAACTCAAGGTTTTCACCCCACACTTGATTCTTACCACCCCGAAACCATTAAAAGTACTAAACTCACTCAAAAACTATGAAATGGCGGGTTGCCTCCCCCAAGCGCCTTTGTTTTACGTCGTTGGCTCAACAAGATGGATTATACAGTGCCAACTTTTTCAATTTATACCATTGGCACGAGGTGAGAAAGGGTAGAAAGAGAGATGAAAGGATGGATTAAAGATTATACGGGTCAAGGTTTAGAGTCCATGATAAGACTTACACGATTCATCACACGGAATGGGGTCTTCAAGGTTCACTGTTTCTAGTGCTTCGTCGTAAGGCAACCTCTCATACCTTTTCAACCGTAAGCCATTGGTAGTAAACGTACCAAGCTTAGGATGGGTAATTTCAATAGCACCGGACGGATAGACTTTCGACACCACGTAGGGACCGGACCATCCAGATTTCAACTTCCTTTGGAAGAGATGAAGACGAGTATTGTAAAATAAGACTTCGTCACCCTCATTGAAAACATGGGGTTTGATCAAATTATCATGGAGTAACTTAGTCTTCTCTTTATACTTCGTCGAAAGATCATACGCACAAAGGCCAAACTCATCCAATTCATTCAATTGGGCCATACGCTTCTCACCAACTAAAGCGTCATCAAGGTTTAGCATTTTAATAGCCCAATAAGCCTTATGTTCGATTTCCACGGGAAGATGGCAGGATTTACCATAGACTATCATATAAGGTGACATGCCTAGGGGTGTCTTAAAGGCGGTCCTATGGGCCCATAGAGCATCATCTAACTTTAAAGACCAACTCTTAACATTCGCATCTACCGTCCTCTCCAAGATACGCTTAATACCCCTATTCGTGACTTCAACTTGACCACTCGTTTGGGGATGGTAAGCGGTACCTAGCTTGTGTTTCACCCCATACTTCACTAGGAGTTTGTCAAACGGTTTATTGGCAAAGTGGCCTCCATTATCGCTAATTATAGCCCGAGGTACCCCAAACCGACAAAAGATGTTTCTTTTAAGAAAACGGATAACAACGTTCCTATCATTGGGGGGTGAAGCTAAGGCCTCAACCCATTTTGACACATAATCACAAGCGACTAGGATATACTTGTTACCGCACGAGGAAGGGTAGGGACCCATGAAGTCAATGCCCCACACATCGAAAACTTCACAAACGATTATCGGCTTTTGAGGCATCTCACTCCTCCTAGATATACGCCCAGACCTTTGACAAGCGTCGCAAGATTTTCACATAGGAATGTGCATCGCAAAATAGAGTGGGCCAATATAGCCCACTTTGTAGCACTTTCAAAGCGGTCCTTTCCCCCGAAAAGTGGCCCCCGGCCTCTTTATCGTGGCAAAAAGAAAGCGCACTCAAGATCTCACTCTCCGGGATGCATCTCCTCAAGATGCCATCCGAGAACAACCTATATAAGCAAGGATCCTCCCAAACATACTTACCAACCTCACTAAGGAATTTACGCCTTTGATTTGAGTCAATGTCGGGATCTATAAAACCGCACTCGTGGTAATTGACAAAGGGTGAGAACCAAGGGTTACCTTCCTTACCAACTTTCAGAAAATTACCTTTATTAACCGGAAGAAGGGTGTCTATGGCACAAAGTTGCTCATGCGGGAAAGAATCATCTATCTCCCTTTGTGCCTTAATCAACTCCTCATTAAGCTCCATTTGACTCAAATGGTCCGCTACGACATTCTCACACCCTTTTCTATCATGGATTTCAAGATCGAACTCTTGCAAAAGCAAGATACACCTCAAAAGGCGGGGCTTGGCATCTTGCTTGGCAAAGAGGTAACGCAAAGCGGCGTGATCTGTGTGCACAACTACACGAGACCCTACGAGGTGAGACCGAAACTTATCAAACGCAAAGACGACCGCTAGAAGCTCTTTTTCAGTGGTGGTGTAGTTTTGTTGGGCTGGATTCAAAGTGTGACTAGCTTAGGCAATAGGCTTGAAGATTTTATCGATCTTTTGACTGAGGACCGCACCAACTGCGGTGTCACTCGCATCACACATTAACTCAAACTCTTGATCCCATTTCGGGGCAACTAAGATAGGAGCGGATACAAGCAATTGCTTGAGCAACAAGAATGCTTCAACGCAAGCTTGGTTGAAATCAAATAGGACATCTTTTCCAAGAAGAAGGGTAAGAGGACGGGCTATTTTCGAGAAATCATTGATAAACCTACGATAGAACCCCACATGGCCTAGAAAACCCCTTAGAGTTTTTAGGTTAGTGGCCACGGGAAGCTTAGCTATCGCTTCAACCTTAGCCTTGTCAACTTCTATACCCTTACTAGATATCCTATGCCCTAAGACTATCCCTTCCGTGACCATCAAGTGACATTTCTCCCAATTTAGCACTAAATTTATCTCCTCACATCTACTCAACACCTTTTCTAGATTATCTAGACACTCCTCAAAGGAATCACCAAAAATGCTAAAATCATCCATAAAGACTTCTAAGAATCTTTCAATCATATCCACAAATATGGAAACCATGCACCGTTGGAATGTCGCGGGTGCATTACACAACCCAAACGGCATTCTACGGAAGGCAAAGGTGCCGTAAGGACAAGTGTAAGTAGTCTTTTCTTGGTCCTCTAATGCCACATGTATTTGGTAATACCCACTAAACCCATCATGAAAACAATAATAAGCATGATCACTCAATCTTTCTAACATTTGATCAATAAAAGGGAGGGGGAAATGGTCTTTACGGGTTTGGTCATTCAATTTTCGATAATCAATACAAATTCTATAACCACTTACCAAACGCATAGGCACCGCCTCACCTTCTTCATTGATTTGAACGGTCATGCCTCCCTTCTTTGGTACCACTTGAGTGGGGCTCACCCACTTGCTATCCGAGATGGCATAAATGATCCCAAGCTTTAACATCGTGACCACATCCTTCCTCACAACCTCTTGGAGGTGTGGATTAAGCCTTCTTTGAGGTTGCCTCACAGGCTTCGCTCCATCCTCTAGAATAATCTTGTGTTGACAAATGGTAGGAATTATGCCCTTGAGGTCACACATCTTCCACCCAAAAGCACTCTTATGCTTCTTAAGCATTTTCACCAACTTCTTTTCCTGAAAAGCCGTTAGTGTAGCAGAAATAATCAAAGGAAGTAAATCTTCAATTTCAAGTCTTTTGGTGGGTCTTCAATTGACGGCTTCTCTAGTTCCCCTTCAAGACCAAGATCAATCTTTTCGCTCCATTTTTCACCAACGAAAGCCGTCTCTTCTAGCTCCATTGCTTCTCTTTCCAACTCTTCATCTTCATCAAGCACCGTGCTCGCTATTGCCACGCCTTCATCAAGCTTATCCTTATATTCCTGCATGTCAACATGTTCCGCAACGCAAGAATATACAACATCAATAGAAAAACAGTCCTTGACACTTTCCTTAGGATGTTTCATGGCCTTGTAAACATTTACCGTGACTTTTTCCTCTCCAACTCGCAAAATAATCTCACCGCTCGCCACATCTATCAAGGTCCTTCCGGTGTTTAAAAAGGGACGTCCTAACAACAAAGGTGTTTTGGAGTCCATCTCCATATCTAGTACCACGAAGTCTACCGGGAAGGCAAATTTATCCACTTTAACAATGACATCCTCTATAACCCCCATAGGCTCCCTAATAGACCTATCCGCCATTTGAAGGGTCATCCCCGTTGGTTCCAACTCTCCTAGATCAAGGATTTCATATATAGCACGGGGCATTAAGCTTACGCAAGCTCCCAAATCATATAAAACGCTAGGAAAATGGGTCGTACCAATAGTAACAGGAATAGTAAAACTACCCTTGTCTCTAACCTTCAGGGGAATTCTAGATTTAGCATCAAAAATAGCGGAACACTCTTCATTTAGACAAACAACCTCTTGCATTTTACTCTTGTTAGTTAGCAATCCCTTTAAGAACTTACAATAAGAGGCCATGTTTGCAAGTGCTTCAAGAAAAGGAATGGTCAAGTCGATTTTTTTGCAAAATCTCAATAAATCGGGTTTGTGCTTTATTCAAGCAACTTTGTCTATGATTCTTAATGGGAAAAGGGAGAGTGCTCAAATCGAAATCTTTAGGAGGAGGAGGGATCATACCTTTCTTACCTTTGGCGCGTGGGGAAGACGGCTCTTTCATTGGCTCTTTCCCTTCTCTTCTAGTTGGTTCCTCCTCTTTCACATCAATAACCACATAATCTCCCCTAGCTTGCGCTTCTTTCCTCTCAACTTCCTTTTTCTTGACATATTCTTCATGATCTTCATCATCTTCAATCTCATCAATATCGCCATCCATGGCTCCCGCCTCGGTCTCAATAGGAACTCTTCTAGTTTTGTCTTCCCATAGGACTTTCTTTTCACCACTTGTCCTTAACACTTTACCACTTCGAGTTAGGATGGCGCTTACATTTCTTGGATTCTTTTCGGTGTTACTTGGTAAGCCGCCTTTCAACTGTACATGTTCCACCACTTGCCCAAATTGAGTCTTAAGATTTTTAATGGCGGACCCATGTTTGAAGTTCATCTCAACCATGTCCTTCTTTATCTCCGCAAAGCTTTTGTTCATTTGCTCCAATATGACATCGGTTGCACTCTTTTGAGGTATAGGAGCCAAAGGTGGAGGGTTTTGATAAGTGCCAGAGCCTTGTTGATTATACCCTCCTTGATGTTGCCTTTGGTGTGGAGGTTGATAAAATTGCCTTTGAGAAGATTGACCTTGATTTTGGCCTTGTCTATAACCTTGGTTTTGGCCTTGGTTTTGATTCCGGTTCCAACCTTGATTGTTGTTATTCCTCCAAGAACCATCACCTTGATTTCTATAATTCCCTTCTTGACCTTGTCCTACAAAGCTTACATCTTGAGGTTTTTCATACGGTGACCCACTTTGTTGATCTTCCATGTATTGGCCTTGATATGCATTTTGCAACTGGTTTTGATATTGAGGCCCCGTATTCCATTGCTCCATCGAACAAATATTCATCATCCGCTTTGCCAACTCATTCATATTGTCTTGAGATAGAGTGCTTGGTTGCCCTTGATTTGAGGATTGTGGATAAGCCATATTTTGAGCCTTGGTCGTCATCCTACAATCCTTTGCCGAGTGTGATCCACTACAAATTTGGCAAAGTCTAGCACTCTCGTTCTCCTTTTGCAATCTCCCCAATTGTTGTTCCATATCTTGCACTTGGGCATGATATTGATCACTTGCCTCAATTTCTTTCACTTCAACCAAACCGGGCTTTTTACTCCTTGTCCCCTTTCTACTTGACGATATGTATTGCCTCGAGGTTTTGGAAATTTTCCCTATTTGGTTCATTGCTACTTCGGGCACCATACTCATAATATCTCCAATGCACGAAGCATACAAGGTACTTTGATGAACTTGATTTAACCCCCAGAAGAAAGCATGAACTACCTCATAGGATCTCAACCCGTGCCCCGGGCACTCTCTCAACAAAGCCTTAAACCGGTCCCATGACTCATGTAGCTCTTCTCCTTCATAAGCGTTGAACGACATGATGGCTTCTTTCATATCCATGGTCTTCGATGGGGGATAATACTTGAGTAGAAAAGTTTTAATTACCTCCTCCCATGTGTGTAAAGAATCATTAGGCAACGAATCATACCACCGCTTAGCTTGCTCTTTCAAGGCGAACGGGAAAAGCATAAGTTTGAGCGCTTCATCACTCACCCCATTGATCTTTGTTGAGTTGACTATTAGGAGAAAGTGGTCAATGAACAAGTAAGGGTTTTCCATGGCGGTTCCCTTGAATATAGCATTGTCTCCCAACAAATGTATGATATTTCTATTCAATTCCAAATTATTGGCGGCCACCGGTGGCATTCGAATTGGGCTATGCCCCATGGTTGCCGTGGGAGCCATCACGAAGTCTCTACAAGTTAAACCGCCTTGATTCTGCTCTTGCTGACCGTTAAACCAATTAGGCATCGCGTTTGCACCTTGATTGTGAGCTTGATTTTGGTTCTGTTGAAATTGGTTCAACATCCATGCATTGAACTGTTGCATAACAAGGGGATCCATTTGATTCCCTTGGGCCTCATGTTGAACATTATGTGGTATTGGCCCATTCACATTCCCATAGTTATTTCCTTGTCCATTCCCACCTCCTTGTGCATTGTTGTTGACAAGAGGCGGGTTTTGATTTGGGACCCCATTATTGTCCCCAAAATTTCCTTCCAATCCTTGTTCACCGTTATAAAGACTCGAAACCGTGGCAAACTAACTCTCTAACCGGCAGTGTACCGGGTCGATTGCTAGAATAGCTACAGGGGTACGAGGTCGAACCCAAGGGAAAAGTGTTTGTGAGTACCAAAGCGAACGTGTTACTTAGTCTTGGTGATCAATCTTTTTAAAGTGTTTGTATCCTACAACGACACTAATGTGATTCTTACTAACGAGTCTAAAGCTAGAGAAGAAAGAAATAAGATTAACTACTCAGTTTTTAACGTTATACTAAGGAACATAGCCGAACCATGATCAAAGTAGCTAGTTTCAACCCTAAGGGTGGACAAAACCGGGAGTGTGCATTATAACAAACGAACTCTCGCAATCAATTTCACGGGTACGTGCTCCTAATTCCGGTGCTAAGGTCTGAACAACTCTCTCCTAACACCTTATGCCATGTTAATTACCCTTCCCTAGAGAAGATTCACTAACAAGACATGTTATGCACTAGAGCCGCTTAAACGTTAAAACGAGTAACCTCGCATTGGGCTCGGGCTTAACAACTAAGCCGAGTCTACGCCGTGATCTTAGAACCCCTTATCCCACGTCTTCCCGCAAAATACATATGTAAGGTTGATGTGTGTGATTACTAAATTAGGTGATCAATCTAATCAAGCGAAGTTATAATAAGTTCTAAACCGTGAAACAAGCAAGATTAAACAATAAAAAGCACTACCCACTCCCAATATCATCACCCAAATGGTGATTTCACTAAATTTCACATGATTCGACTATGAAAAGGGATTAGCTACTCATTATACTAGTTAAAACATAAAAGAAACAGTAAATGAAAGACATAACAAGTGAAAGATAGAAGAAATATACCATTAATTCGAAGAAATTCGAGTTTGAGATCTAAAAGTACAAAATAGAAAACTAATTAAAAGATGGTGTCTTAGTGTTTGAAGTAGAAATCTGAGCTAGGAAATGGAAAGATTAAGCTAAGATTATGTTGATTTGAGCTAAAAGAATGTATTCTAAGCTATTACAAAATTCGAGCTAAGAAGGGGAAGGGTTTTGCTAAGAGAATGAATAATCATCAAGAAATGGTTCAAGGGGGGTATTTATAGGTGGGGGGAAATCTACAGAATTCCAGCTTCAAACGCACGTTTGGTTAGTTGAACTTGGTGTTTCACATCTTCAAACGCGCGTTTCGCATAAGGCAAACGCGCGTTTCGCTTCATTTCTGGGTAGGCTCTTGTCTGATCTTCAACTGGAACTCGCGTTTAGGGGGTTGAAACGTGCGTTTGGAGGACTTGGAACGCGCGTTTAGGGCAGTTTGAAACGCGCGTTTAGGGAGGTTGAACTCTGATCAAGATGATAGCTTCTGAAACGCCCGTTTGGGGGTTCAAACGCGCGTTTGAACCCCATTTGCTCAAATACTTCAACTTTTCTCCCCTTTTGATCACTTCTATCGCCTCGATCATGCTTTTCACCATGAATCATCACTTTCCGGGTCTTCAAGACACTAATACCCAACAACATCATGAACGACCAAAACATCCAAACAATTCCGGAGGGTAAAAGTGCTCGGGAATAGGGTTAATATCAACAAAAAGTGGTAATAATCCATCAACATAACGGATTTACTCCCCGTGCAATAAACTCATGATATTACCCTAAAAACGGTCTAAACCAACCAAAAACGTGCTAAACATGTGGCAAACGGGGGTGGAAAATGCACCGGAATCACGTAAAGTTGACTCCCATCAAGTGTTCTTGGAGCTTTTTGGTGAAATCATAGGTAAAGGGGTGTTCAACCAAATCTAAATGTGTTATTTTGGTGTGTAGATGTAGCTTTTTACTTCAATCATGATTTAGAGTAATTTCATATCACTTTGACTTGAATTTCATGTTATATTAGTGTTTAGATCTACTATAATGTTACAAGCATGTTGTAGAATAATTTTCATATTATTTTTGTACAGATTTGGAGTAGATTTAGTGTTTAAAATGGTGAACAAAAAATGGAATTATATCCTAGAGTGTTGGCTGATTTTCTAGGCAAAAATGGAATAGCGAGTTATGTGGAATGTTGTAAAGTCAAGCGTACGTGTTCTAGTGGCTTTGGCTCCGCACCGTGTCTCACAGGAGCATTGGCACACTTTACTTTGGCCTTATGTGATGTTGAATTGAGTTCAATGTCTTACTTGTAACATTACGAAGTTAAGGGTTCGGTTTCCGGGGTATTCGGCTCAGCACCTTGTGGAGACCCTCTGCGGGGAGATACTCGGGATCACCGGAAGCCTTATTTCTTAGCCTCGTGGGTATTGGATTAGATTCCAATATTTCTGTGCAATGTGCTAAGCAGTGTAATGTAGAGTTTGTCTAAGGTCTAGTGGTCCTTAAGAAGCATTTTTATGTGCAATGAACTTAAGTGGTTAGATTAAACCCCTAAATACATACTTGATGAGTCTTAAAGCTAAAACATATATGCTAGTCCTTGGTGAGGCAAGTTTATACCACGCTTCACGGTATTATAACGCCTCCACATGATTAGATATCAACCGGACACGCATAGTAATCCACATTAATAGCATCTAGAGCTATCATGTCCTTTAGAGGTGTTGAGGAAATGTCTCGGTGCATTCTCACCCGGCAAAGTGTCCTTGGACTAGTGTGTAACAAATGTCTTATGTGGTTGAGTCAACTAGTGAGAGTACTAGTTGAGTGTGGTGGGCGAGTGAAACATATATGTAATCATGATTGTTTGACTTGCCATGTGATATAACTAGTATTGTCATTAATGTTAATCATTGCGTTATAGTAGGTGTAGATTCGGTGCTTATACCCTTTACTAAGTACGTTTGTACTTACCCTTTAGTATGTTTTTTTCCCCACCCCGACAAGGTGGTTTTATTGTAGGTTGAGTTCAAGATCGCTTAAGAGTGATTCCCGATGTTCCAGCAGTTGAAGTTTACCTTTCTTTTTGTTGTTGTAGCAACGGTATAGAATCTCCTCTTTCCTTTTGTTATAGGTAAGATAGATGTACCTTGGTTTGTAATAAAGAGTTGTAATAGTTGAATGGATATTCAATCTTGTGTATTATTTCTTGGGATTTTGTTTTAGTTGTCGCCCCGTGTTACTTGTCGATCGTTGTAGTGATCTTTTAAAGTTTTTCCCGAGTCTTTGTTTTTGTTTCTGCTTCTTCTCTGTTATTGATGATGTCAGGCTTACGTATATAATTGATTTATTTTAATTATATACGTGCCGGACGTCCTTTTTCGATTAAGGACTCGGTATCCGGATCAGGGCCGTCACAAAAGTATTTACATCTCCAATTGAAAAATACATTTCCAATACTAAAAACTCTTTTACCAACAAGTATTTACATCTCCAATAAAAAGAATACATTTTCAATGCTATGTTTTAGACATATTAATTAATTTCTTAATCTGTTTGAAACTTCTCTCTACGACATATAAAAAAACGGAGGAAGTATTTCAATGTCTATTATTTGATTAACTAATTCTTTATATTGGGATGGGTGAAGAACTTTATATTGGGATGGGTGAAGTGTAATTTTTGTTTTGGAAATAGAAATGAAATGAGAGAATTTTGAATCAGAGCTCTTTCTTTCTCTTTCTTTAATCCATTGCCGTAACGTAAGAATTTTGGATCACTACGTCATATTTCATCAATCAAATATTTAAGAAAGAAGGTAAAAATTAAAACATATGGGTACATATACTTTTATATATATGGTCCATTATATATTTTATCTTAGTTTTTTTTCTTCTTTTTTTTATTTTTGCAAAATTGGTGCACATTTTAACTGGCTGAATTCGATGACATGGCAACACAAAAACCTACTTTTGGCTCTCCTTGTCCAAATACGTAAATTTAGAAGGGAAAAATTCCCTCAAACTCATTTCACTCATTTCTGAAATTTGTTTTTTTGCTGTATACTCTTCACTGATGAAGAACATTTCTCAGTGGAAGAGTCTAAGAATCATCACCGGTACATCTTTGAGGTGCTCAGGATTGTGGAATCAGTTGACTTGATTCAGAATTATCTCTCACGTGTTAAGTATAAGTTTCTTGTTGAATTCACAATTTTCCAGTAGTAGCAGTGCTACTTACAGCTTTATTGATAGATTGTGCTATCTCTCTTGTTTCTGTAAAAGTTAAAATTAAGCTATGTTCAATCTTTCGACTCTCTTTTTAGAGCACAAATTCTGAGTTTCTGTCCTCAAATTGCCTTTGATAATTAACCTTACTGCATATATCCTTCTGTTATCAACCTTTTGCCTGAAGTTGAAGTATAAAGTAAACATCCTGCAATAGGCATGATGGAGTACTTGAGCTTGTTGTAATAGTTTGAGGTTTCTCTCTGTAATAGTGTATTTGCAGTGCCTGCAACATCTTGTAACCGATATGTAACTTTGGTTTCTAAACTCTCATTTTTGGAATTTAAACTGAGGTTGTAGCTCTATTTGGCTAGATATTGCAATCTTGTATCATGTTTTTCTGCTACCGTGCTGTTGAAGTTCTTGCAATTTTTTCGTAACACACTATAATATAAGATTAAAATCAATCCTTGTTTATCTTTTAGTTAGAAAGATAGCATGAGGAAGAAAGTAATTCTCATTAGATTTACCAGCATACCTTGAATAGTTACTTACATAGCCAATTTTGTTACAAGGAAAGGACGCATAAATCTTACTCTAGATTCTGTTTCCAGGTGGCACACCTATAACATTACACTTGTCACCACTACACCTCAGCATTACATCATACATATATATAGAATAGCTAAGTAGATCCTTTAACACCCCCCATCAAACTGAAGGGGCATTCCACAACATTCAGTTTGTCTCGGTTAGCTGCAAGCTTGGAGTTTGTCAATGCCTTTGTAAAACAGTTTGCTACCTGATCACAGGAAGGAATATACCCCACTTTCAGCTGCTTCTTTATGACTTGATCTCTAACAAAATGCACATCTATCTCAATGTGTTTTGTTCTGGAATGGAACACAGGATTGTAGGCTAAGGCACCTGCACTTACAATATCACACCATGTAACAGGAATACATGATATGGGAACATGTAATTCATGTAAGAGTGATCTCAACCACTGTATTTTTGCTGCAACATTAGCTAAAGCTCTATACTCTAATTTTGTACTGGATCAAGCCTCCACTTGTTGTTTTTTTAGCTCCAATATATCAAGGACCCTCCTAAAAAGACACAGTAGCCAGCCATGGACTTTCTATCAACAACATTGCATGCCCAGTCTGCATCACTAAATCCTATGATGTTCAAATTCTGACTGGGATGAAAGTGTATGCCCATGTTGAGTGTTCCCTTAATATATCTCAGCAATCTCTTCAGTGCAAACCAGTGAACCTCTCTAGGGCAATGCATGTACTGGCTCAATTGATTTACTGCATAGCTAATATCTGGCCTTGTGTAGGTCAGATAATGAAGACCTCCAAGAATGCTTCTGAAGAGTGTAGCATTGTTAAAATGAGGTGAGCTGGTGGAAGTCAGATCAGCATTAGTTGTCATGGGAGTAGGAATTGGCTTCAAGTGTTGGAGGTTCAACCTGTTTAACAGCTGGCAAGCATAATGCTGTTGATTTAGATACAGACATGTACTGTCTCTGTAGGCCTGCAAACCAAGAAAGTGTGACAAGGACCCTAGATCTTTCAGGGCAAACTTAGTGTTAAATAACTTGATAAAAGCTCCCATTAGTTTGGAATCATTTCCAGTAATCCAGATGTCATCTACATAAATTAACACATACATTAAGGAATGTTTTGATTGAATGAACAAGGATGTATCTGATTTTGACTGATAGAACCCCGGCTTTACAAGTTGTATCTTCAGCTCCTCAAACCAAGCTCTAGGGGCTTGTTTTAGCCCATACAGGGCTTTCCTCAAGTGACACACATGATGAGGTTTTGTAGGATCCACAAAACCTTCTGGTTGGGGCATGAAAACATCCTCATATAGTGTGCCATTCAGGAAGGCATTGTTAATGTCAACCTTTCTAATATCCCAGTTAAAAGACACAACAAAAGCAAGCACAACTCTTATTGTAGAGGCCTTGATGACAGGACTAAAAGTTTCACTATAATCTAGTCTATGGGTTTGATGGAATCCCTTGGCTACTAGTCTTTCCTTATGTTTTAATATGGATCCATCAGGTTTTAATTTGAGTTTGAATACCCAACTATTTCCAACCAGGTGTTGTTTAGAACTAGGGGAACTAAATCTCATATGTGGTTGGTGACAAGAGCTTTATATTCCTCCTTCATAGCACCATGCCACTGAGGGGATTTAATGGATTCTGATGCTGCAGATGGTTCTGTTGGATAAGTGGGGAGAGCCTTAGAGGCTATGTAGGAAAAGGTCTTAGGTTTATAGATACTAGACTTGGACCTGGTTTGCATGGGATGAGGATGAGTAGTAGTGGATTTGTTGGGTGGAGGTGAAGGTCTGGATGTCTGGGATGATAAGGGACTGGATTGGGGGTGTACCAGGGATTGAAGGAGACTCAGGGGAAGGTGGTGGGGAAGGGGAGATTGGTATGCCAGTGTGTGGAGAAGTGTTAGGTGTAGTGTTGGGTGTAGTGTTAGGTGTGCTAGACTGAGGATCAAGACTGTTTGTACCAACAGGAGGACCTCCAGATGCAGTTACCATATGATCAGGAGCCTGTAGAACATAAAAGGAGTTGGATTGGAGATAAGGGTCTGACACAGAAGAGGAAGTAGAGCGATGGGAGCAAAAAAGAGTTTTGTAGGGGAACTCTTGTTCATTAAAGACAACATCTTTGGAAACATAGGCTCTACCAGAGGGATCTAGGCACAAGTATCCCTTGTGACAAGGGCTAATTCCCAGAAAGACACACTTGGCAGTATGAAACTGAATTTTTTGTCTCTAAAAGGCCTTAAGATACGGGATCATTCTGTAATCTGGGACCTTATGAAACATGGTTTCATAGGGAGATTTGAGATTTAGGACATGTGTTGGAAGTTTGTTGAGGAGGAAAGAGGAATAGGAAAAGGCTTCCCACCAGAATTTTAGGGGCGTCTCAGACTGGGCTAGAAGTGTCAGGCCTACTTCAACAACATGCCTATGTTTCTTTTCAACACGGCCATTTTGGCCATGAGCATGTGGGCAGGGATGTATGAAGATAATTCCTTGATCTGTGACATAGGAGCTAAAAGATCTAAATTCTCCCCCCAATCAGTTTGAAGACATTTACGGTTTCTGTTAAACTGTTTTTCAACAAGTGTTTTAAATTGGATGAAGGTGTTGAAAGAATCAGATTTGTGAGTAAGAGGTAGATCCAGACATATCTACTAAATTCATCAACAAAACTAATGTAATATTGATAACCCTTCGTAAATAGGACTGGTGCAGGGCCCCAGAGATATGAATGAATTAAATCAAGACAAGCTGCACTTTTAAACACAGAATTTGGATATGAAAGAGCATGTTGTTTTCCCAATTGGCAAGCAGTATAGAAATCAAAACGTTTATTCACTGAGACATTACATAGACTCAAAACTTGTCCAATAACTTTAGAAGAGGGGTGACCGAATCTTCTATGCCAAACATTGGCAGCATCATCAGACTTAAGAGAAGCAACTAAAGAGGTTGACATATTGTCATCTTTCTTATTACAAAATGACACTAAACACTGAGATTTCTGATTGAGTTTGGATTGAAGAGAGTTCTTGTCACGATCCTTTGGTAATTGCATTTGGTATAGCCCATCTTTAAGGGTTCTTGCCAGTAAAACCTTCCATGTACTCTTGTCCTTTACAAAACAACAATCAGAATGGAATTCCATTAGCACATGATTATCAGAAGTGAGTTAAGACACACTCATTAGATTCTTGGTTATATTAGGAACATGCAAAACATCATGTAAAGCTAGGTTATGTTTATAAGTAGGAATGAAAAACTGGCCAGTATGTTTAATTGGAAGGTTCTCACCACTACCAACAGTTAGACCATCAGAGCCATCAAATCCCTGACTCAGTTGCAAGCTATTGAGATCAGTAGTGATGTGGTTGGTGTCACCACTGTCTGCATACCAACTACCATCACTAACTGATTCTGGAGAAGCAAACTATGCTGCTGGTTGAGGGTTGTAATTTGCTGGTCCTGAATTTCCTCTGAATCCTTGACTTCCAGTTGAAGGAATTGAGCCATTGTAATTAGAATTATATCTGTAATAGATTTCCACAGCCGTATATCCAACTCTTATACAGATGATGATGGCCAAGTTATAAAAATAACTCAAAACCTAAATAACCAACTAGCAAGAGAACTAGGTTCAATCGTAATATAGCTAGACAGAGTCGAGGTCGATCCCACAGAGACTCGGCTTAAACAAGTACAACGTTATTAAACTAAAAATAGATTAAAGGGCGGTCTACGACCAACTATAATGTAGAGATAAAGGTTGACACGATAGAAAACACAAAGACTAAAAATACGACACAAGACACTAAACATTTATTTTTATGGTTTTATAATACTCTAACAAACGGTATTGATTACGCTAGTAGTAATTACTCCCCCATATATGTATATCTAAGCCGAGACAGAAAAGACAATAAGGTTGATTATATTTTGGCTACGGGAGTCATCCCCTAAATTGGATCTAATTCGTGAACGGATAGAAGATCCCTATGCTTAATTACGAATCCTTCCTTGGACAGGATAGAACATCATATAAGAAGCATGCTATACTAAACTTGGGATGCCAATCTAAAATCGTCACCTCGTCTAGGCAACCACCATGGACGATCTGGCACACCTCCTAAATGATCGGCTAACTTATGTCTTATTTAACATGGCAATTTTCACAATATATCATATTAATTTATGAGAACAATGTAACAAATTGGCTGGATCTATTACATGTTTATATGAAAAACAGAAAGCACGACGTAGCCGAAGTCATTCACAGAAAATTACTAGAATCTTGATGGCTAGATCTAACCATATAGACCATGGAAGATCTCGACCGGTGACTCTAGAATTTTCTCGTAAAACGCCTTCGTACGGCTTAGATCTACATGAATATGGGTTTGTTAATTAACTACATCACGAAATCAATACACAAATGACTACTGCATAACGAAATAAAATAGATCTATGAATAAAAACGACATATTTGGATAGGCATTACCCTCGTAGACGGAAGGTCCTCCGATCTTTCAATGCAATCTCTAATCGATGAATCCATCGCCTCCATGATGAAGAAACATGATATAAAATAATAAAACAATGATGTAGTGTTGTATTTTCTAAAGCGTAATCTAAGGTATTCTAAAGTGTTACTAATAAAATTTGTGCTCAGGCCTTTATATAGGAGTTTAGGCCGACCTAAAGATAGATTCGAAAACCCTAAGATGTGTAGAGATAACCCTCAGCCGATCCTCAAGATTTCGTGAACTCGCCCCCAGCGAATCATGGGCTCGCTGCCTGCGAGCTGACTGGCTTCTGATTGGCTCGCTGGCTTTTCTTGTTCCTTACTCCACTCTTCGTGCTACTTTGATATTTATCTTTAATGCAATCCGATTCCGCTCCGATTTATCTTGAGATTTACTTCCTTCGTTGGTAGATATCCTCCGATTCACCGTAATCTATAAAATCAATAATTATCGCACAGTAAATCATATTTTAATAGATAAATACCAAATTATATTCTATAAATCACATAACATTAAATAAACAATATAAACATGTGATTTAATATAAAATATATATTATTAAGCTCGATTTAAGGACAACGTTGATGACTTTCATGGGTATAATTTGACCGTCATCAACCACCCCCCACTTAGACTTTGATCGTCCCGAACAAAGCATCAATAAGTCATTCCCCGAGATAATATTTTCCAATGGTCAAATCATACTTACACAAGAAACTCGAGTCAAATCATGCCATTCATGCTCATAAGGTATCCATTATTCACTACTCGCTATGAATCGAAGTGATGTGTGCATGTGCATTCAGTTTTATATATTCGTGGCAAGATTAAAGTTTATGCTAACTTTGCAGTCTTAACCTACCATCATCAGCATTCCCACTTCTTAAGCCTCGCAATGGGTAAAGACATGGTGCAATAAGCAAGAGCGTTATCCAGAAGGTTTTTGGACTCGGAGACCGAGAAATACTCAAAGCCTCTTAAAAAGTTGAATTTCATTTTCATAATTTCAAGTATTAACACCTCTCAAGAAAGAAACTTGCTTTAAAAGTAAAGTATGCATTGCAAGAATCCTCCTCTCATGGATTAGTCAATAGCATTGAATATTACCAGAAGCTCGGGGCTACTTTGGTAATGTTACTACAAGCCCAGTGTTTAACGCATTGTTAAAACACAGATAATTCTCAAGCTTATTACTCCGCTTTGATGGCCAGAAGATAGGAATACATTAGCAGATAAATATTGACACTAATTCTACATAACTAATCATCTACGCAATGTACACATAATTCTTCTAGTTATTATGATTCGTGCGATAATAGTCTATTCAAAATTGAGTAATTGAATAATAAATAACTACTTACAACAGTCGGCATGAATATCCTTAAATTTACATTCACATAAGTATAAAATGATCACGTAATCATGCAACTTGGTTCCTTTCCTATCAATTCAATGTTTTAAGAACTCACAATTCTAAGGGTACGAGATAATTCATTTGGCATTTTTCAATTTTCTTCAACTTTTCACCGTTTCATTCAATTTTAACACATATCACATCATAGCTAAGTCTCCTACCCCCCACTTAAACATGGCATTGTCCCTAATGACAAATAAAAATGAGATATTAAGAAAAATACTTAGCTCTGGAAACTGCTCTCAAGTAAGATGCAGAACGCAGGAGTAATCCATGCATGTTGGGGAGAAGCAAACAAAATCCTGGTAAAGCAAACCAAACAGAAACTCCACGAAACTGTTAATAACACGTCAATGGAAGTTATAAAATAATATGGCAGTAATTAGATATACACTATCCAAAAACAAATTAAGCCACATTATTTCATACAACCAAAGACAAGAAAACCTAAGGGTTAAAAACTACAAAACTCACATGGCGGCTATCAAGGAAAAAACCTCGTTTATTCCGAACTTAGAATCGGAACATGGCGAGATAAAAAAAACCTTCATAGGCTCATGCTACTTTATTAAAAGCAAAAACAAAAACAAACTAAAATTACCTAAAAGATAGTTTTTTAAGAAATAGTTCTGAGGTTATAGTCGTCAGCTCGACTCAGTTCCAGGATGATCTAGTTGTAACTAGGATTGCCGAGAGTAAATACTTCTTCCTCCCTATCAAATTGATTCTAGAGGTAATGCTTTAATCGGTGGCCATTCACCACAAAAGTCTTTCGATCATCCAAGTGACTTACCTCTACAGCTCCGGAAGGAAATACTTTACTCACTTTATAAGGACCAAACCATCTTGATTTTAGCTTTCCCGGGAAAAGTTTCAAGCGCGAATTGAAAACAAGAACCATATCGCCCACCTTAAAGGTGCGGTCAAGGATCTTTTTATCATGAAATCGCTTAGTGCACTCTTTATAGATCCGAGCATTCTCGTAAGCTTCAATGCGAAACTCTTCTAGGCGAGTCAATTCCAACAATCTCTTTTCTCCGAAACTTTCATCTAAATTCAACATACGAGTAGCCTATAAGGCACGGTGCTCAAGTTCAACCAATAGATGACACGCTTTCCCAAAAACAATCTGGTACGGGGACAACCTATGGAAGTCTTATACGCAGTCCGATAAGCCCATAAAGTGTCATCTAACTTCAACGACCAATCTTTCCTTGTTGGGTTCACAGTTTTTTCCAAGATGCGCTTAATCTCTCGGTTCGTGACCTCAACTTGACCACTTGTTTGAGGATGATAAGCGGTAGCTAACTTATGTCTTACCCCGTACTTGGCCATTAACTTCTCAAACGGTTTATTACAGAAATGGCTCCCATTATCACTAATGATGGCACGAGGGATTCCAAACCGAGTGAAGATATTTTTTTTTAAAACCGCAGTACAACCTTTGCATCATTGGTAGGTGAAGCAATAGCCTCAACCCATTTAGACACATAGTCGACCGCCACCAAAATATAGCGGTTTGAAACAGACGAAGTGAAAGGTCCCACAAAATCAATTCCCCATACATCAAAGAGTTCTGGTTTTAGGATACTCCTCAGTGGGATTTCATTTCTCTTCGAGATATTGCCCGTCATTTGGCATGAATGACAGGATCTAGCATATTCGTGTGCAGTTTTGTAAAGATTTGGCCAGTAGAAACCACATTGGAGAACTTTAGCAGTAGTCTTGTCCCCTCCATAGTGTCCTCCCGCTTCATAAGAATGGCAATGTTTAAGTATATCGGGGAATTCACTCTCAGGAACACATCTTCTAAAGATGTTGTCTGAGCAACGCTTAAAAAGATAAGGTTCATCCCAATAATAGTGTTTAAGGTCCGCAAAGAACTTCTTCTTTTGCTGCTGGTTCAAGTCTGGTGGCAAATATCTCCCGGATAAATAATTCAATTAATCTTTAAACCATGGTTGTTGCTTCTCAGCCTTATCAACCTCACTTCGTGAAGATATTTCGGTGCAATCACTATTCCCTAAAATGGTAGAGATGGAGGATAATTGCTCATCGGGGGGCTTTTCTAAGCAGGTTTGTTCAGTTCCAAAGGGTGTAAATGCCTCCTCAGGATCTTTCTCATCATCCCTAACATCTTCTAGATTTTCCTTGTTCTTTAGGATTGGTGGGGTAAGCTCCTTTCCAATTCTAGTCATTATCGCATTCACATCCCTAGGGTTCCTATCAGTGTTGCTGGGGAATCCCCCAGGAGGTCTAGTTGATAGTTGTTCAGCTAATTGTCCTATTTGATGAGAGAGATTCTGGACTAAGGCTTCTTGGTTGGTGACTTTGGCATCATTATTTTGACAGTATTGGTGAAAGTTTGTAACCAAGTCAGTAATGGATTTCGATAATTGAGTCACAGTGTCGGACATTGTGCTACTCATCTTTTCAAGTGCAACTTCCCAACCGTTAGTTTGAGCTTGCTGAGGTACATAAGTGTTGTGTGGTTTTACCCCTTCATTCGGATCACTCTATCGGAATTCAGGTTGGTCATGATTTGGTTTGTAACCGTCATAGTGATTACCCTGTCTCCCAATGTAATCGGCTTCTTTAGTACCTGCATTCTCTAATGGCCTAGTCGTTTCCGTCCCTTTTTCCAGTCTCTACTCGTTGAATCCTCTCATGCATACCATCCACCTTATCATTTATGAGCAATAGAGTATGCAGGATCTTATACGATACATCCTCCTCAAATAAATTATCGGCCATCTTCACAGTCGCTATTTCACAACCTCACCATTGCCTATTCATTGCTATTTGCTCCATCTTTCCTTGTGCCTCCTTAGGAGTTAAAAGAACAAACGCTCCATTGCTGGAGGCATTTACTCTTATCTTCTCCGTATCTCTGAATCCATGGTAAAAGGTTTGCATTAAAACCATAGAGGGATACCATGATGAGGGAACTTCCTCATGGACTCCATAAAACGTTCCCAAGCTTGATCAAAATTCTCTCCAAGTTGCTGCTTGAACCCCAAGATATCTTGGCGTAACTTAAAGGTCTTTCCTATAGGGAAGTACTTATTCATGAACTTTTGTAGCATTTCCTCCCAGGTGGTGATTGATCTAGCCTCTAAAGAGAAAATCCATTGCTTAGCTTTATCTTTCAAAGTGAAAGGGAAAAGTTTCAGCTTAATGTTATCCTCAGGAACCAGTTCTGGCTTCACGGTACTAACGATCTCTAAGAAATTCATCACGTGAATGTCAGGATCTTCATTCAGGATACCATGAAAAGTGGAATGGTTTGCCACCATTTGAATGACATTAGGTTTCGGGTGATAGACTTCAGCAGCATTTTCAGGCACTACGATAGCAGGAATGAATTGTTCAATGGTAGGCGTTGCATAGCTTCGCAAAGTACACCTTTCCCATGCAGCCACAGCTTGGTTAACAAAATTTGCATTATTAAAATTATTTCCATTTACCCGGTTGGCTTCATTCAGTAATCCTTCCATGTCTGATTCAGATTGATCGGAATGTTGTGTTCCTTCAAATTTTTCCTCGCCTTGCTCTTCGATTGGATCCTTAGAAACCCGGGCAGCTCGTTCTTATTATTTTATTTTATTTTTTTATTTTTTATTTTTTTTATTTGCAAGACAAAAACAACCATAAACAATTAAAATACGCCAAGGCTACTGCCTTTGGCGAGACTCTAAAATAAACAAAAATAAAACTGACTCTATATGAAACAGAATAATTAAACAATTAAAAACGTTAAAGGCTAGGCCTTTAACTAGACTCACTAATTAACGAAACAAAATGACTCTAAAAATATAAAAATTACGAAACACGAAGCAAACATTTGTATAGAAACGAGAATGGAGCGCGAAGCGCCCAGAAAAGCGCCTCGCTCCCAGCGAATAGGCGACTCATTTGCCAATGAGCCCAGATGGGTTACGAAAACTCGCCAGATTTGTTCTACGACTCTTACACGTTATTTCTATGTTATAAAAACTAATTAAACAGACTTTATTCACAATATTTACGAATCTACTTTTAATAAAACAAGCTATACTCAATTTAATGACACGAGTCCCCGGCAACGGCGCCAAAAACTTGATGATGGTCAAGTTATAAAAATAACTCGATACCTAAATAACCAACTAGCAAGAGAACTAGGTTCAATCGTAGTATAGCTACATAGAGTCGAGGTCGATTCCACAGAGACTCGGCTTAAACAAGTACAACGTTATTAAACTAAAAATAGATTAAAGGGCGGTCTACGACCAACTATAATGTAGAGATAAAGTTTGACACGATAGAAAACACAAAGACTAACAATATGACACAAGACACTAAACACTTATTTTTATGGTTTTATAAGACTCTAACAAACGGTATTGATTACGCTAGAAGTAATTACTCCCCCATATATGTATATCTAAGCCGAGACAGAAAAGACATTAAGGTTGATTATATTTTGGCTATGGGAGTCATCCCCTAAATTGGATCTAATTAGTGAACGGATAGAAGATCCTTATGCTTAATTACGAATCCTTCCTTGGACAGGATAGAACATCATATAAGAAGCATGCTATACTAAACTATGGATGCCAATCTAAAATCGTCACCTCGTCTAGGCAACCACCGTGGACGGGTTGGCACACCTCCTAAACGATCGGCTAACTTTTGTCTTATTTAACATGGCAATTTTCACAAGATATCATATTAATTTACGAGAACGATGTAACAAATTGACCGGATCTATTACATGTTTATATGAAAAACAGAAAGCATGACGTAGCCGAAGTCGTTCACAGAAAATTACTAGAATCTTGATGGCTAGATATAACCATATAGACCATGGTAGATCTCGACCGGTGACTCTAGAATTTTCTCGTAAAACGCCTTCGTACGACTTAGATCTACATGAATATGGGTTTGTTAATTAACTACATCACGAAATCAATACACAAACGACTACTCCATAACGAAATAAAATAGATCTATGAATAAAATGACATATTTGGATAGGCATTACCCTCGTAGATGGAAGGTCCTCCGATCCTTCAATGCAATCTCTAATCGATGAATCCATCGCCTCCGTGATGAAGAAACGTGATATAAAATAATAAAACAATGATGTAGTGTTGTATTTTCTAAAGCGTAATCTAAGGTATTCTAAAGTGTTACTAATAAAATTTGTGCTCAGGCCTTTATATAGGAGTTTAGGCCAACCTAAAGATATATTCGAAAACCCTAAGACGTGTAGAGATAACCCTCGGCCGATCCTCGAGATTTCACGACCTCGCCCCCAGCGAATCATGGGCTCGCTGCCAGCGAGCTGACTGGCTTCTGATTGGCTCGCTGGCTTTTCTTGTTCCTTACTCCACTCTTCGTGCTACTTTGATATTTATCTTTAATGCAATCCGATTCCACTCTGATTTATCTTGAGATTTACTTCCTTCGTTGGTAGATATCCTCCGATTCACCGTAATCTATAAAATCAATAATTATCGCACAGTAAATCATATTTTAATAGATAAATACCAAATTATATTCTATAAATCACATAACATTAAATAAACAATATAAACATGTGATTTAATATAAAATATATATTATTAAGCTCGATTTAAGGACAACGTTGATGACTTTCATGGGTGTAATTTGACCGTCATCAACAGACTTGGCAAGTAAGCCTGTTGTATCCTTGCTGCACATTGCCATTTCCTCTACCATCACGGCCTCTTCCTCTACCACCCAAGTCTGTTACATACCATCATGGCCTCTTCCTCTACCACCCAAGTCTGTTACATAGTAAGTCTCATTAGATTTACCAGCAGACCTTGCATAGTTACATAGCCAATCCTTTTACAAGGATAAGTACACATAAATCTTACTCTAGATTTTTTTGCCATGTGGCACACCTACAACATTACACATGTCACCACTACACCTCAGCATTACATCATACAAATATATATATATAATAGCTAAGTAGATCCTTTAACATATTGTAATCGTGTCTTTGACACTTTAACTTAACAGTGCTAATTGAATCCTTGCAAACGTGTTATATAAATTTTATTCTGACACCTTATTGACGGATCCACCGACTTGTCTGACAAGTAGCCGTAATTTTATAGGGCTTGCATATTGTAGTTTATGTTTATATCTTTACCCCTATTGTAATATTATATAATCAACCGTTGTACTCAGTTATCAATCAATGAAAATTAAAAAACACGTTTATTATCTCTAATGTGGTATAAGAGTCGTTCGAACTTGTTCCTCATGTTTTTCTCTCAATCACATAAACCCTAAATTTCTCCCAACCCTCCTTGCGACATACCCTTCCAGCTTCTAATCGGAAACAATGTCTAGCGAGACTATGCCGACTTCAGGCACATCTTTTCCTTCCTCCTACTCTCTATCAACCTATCCGACCTTCACCCCCTCTTCCACAATTCATATTACAAAATTAACACGTCAAAAATACCCGCTATGGCGTGCAAAACTTCTTCCCTATCCCCGAGGCCAAGGTGTGTTCGGTTATATCTACGGAAAAATAAAGCCGCCGCCTTCCACCATTGAAACCGACGGCACCAACTCTCAAAATCTGGCATACGATCATTGGCTGAAGCAAGACTCATCCTCACCACTATTACGTCTTCTCTATCTGATGATGTACTTTCACAGGTTTATCATGCTACAACGTCGGCAGAAATTTGGAAATCACTATAGACAAATTTTGCCTCTCAATCCCGGGCACAACTTGTTCATCTCCACACCAAACTTGCTTCAACACAAAAAGGATCGCTCAATGCCACCGATTATTTTATGACTATAAAACAAATTGCTGATGATCTTCATATGGCCGGACACCCTATTAATGATGATGATTTATTCACATATATTCTAGCAGGTTTGGGATCAGAATTCAATTCCTTAGTGATGATTCTCTCTTCGCGATCCGACATTACACTTGATGAGGTTTATTCGATGTTAATGACCACCGAAGCCATGATCAGTCACCTTCAACCTGCTCCGGTTTTAGCACCCTTACCAGCCACCGCTGATGAGTCTTCTCCGGCCCCTCATATTGCGGCATCATCCACTCAATCTGGAAGCTTCAGAGGTCATAGACAGGCTATCAACAGCTGCAGTCTGGTTTTCAGCAAAACTCCTCCAGCTATCAAAATATCTAGTCCAGGGGTGTCGTTCTAACAGAGGCTGTGGATGCGGACCACCACCACCCGGTGCTCCTCAATGTCAATTATGCAAATGCTATGGACATACTGTTCACGAATGCTGGTATCGTTTCGATAATTCTTTTGCTCTTGGAAATCTGCCACCTGGCCACCCCGGCCACCTTCGCAAGCCTACGTCATGATGCCGCATGCTCTACCCTATTCTTCTGACTGGATAACCGATACCGGCGCTACTCATCATACCACAAATAATTCTTGGAACATAAATCTTTCTGCCGATGCTTACGATGGCCCCGAAAAACTCCACATTGGTGATGGTACATGTTTGATTATTTCCCACTCCAGTTATTCTCTTGTATCCATGTCTTCGCATTCTTATATTCTTAAAAATGTTCTCATTGACCTTTCCCTACTTACTAACCTTCTTTCCGTATCTCAGTTTGCTAAAGATAATGTGTATATTTTGAGTTTCACCACAATTAATTTCTTGTGAAGGATTACTCGGGGCACATCCATCATCATGGGTTCCTTAAAGATGGCCTATACCACTTCTTCACCTCCTTCAACAACTTTCTTGTGCAAGCTCTCCTCTCAAGTGTTCAGGGTTAAATTGTATGATTTTTAGAGATATATTTTATATCAATTTCCCCCATATTCTTATGTTTTTCATAGAAATCGAGCTTTATATTGAAATATTGAGTAAATGATGTTTTCAATGGTTAAATTGCGAAACGTAACGAATTAGGTGCTTAAATTGTGATTTTATGTGATTTTGGAATTATGTTACGCTTTGGTATGTTTTCCTAATTTGTAGATACACATTGGTTATGGAAAAGATGATCTTAAAGAGAGAAATTCGAGTGGAGAAAGAATCAAAAGGATTTATGGAAGAATAAAAGATTTAAGGAAAGAAATCAAGTTGATTGATCCAGCCGGACTAGCGCCCAGTGTGGACGAGCGTTTGAGGTTCTCAGACGGCGTCCATCGAAGAAATTTAGATCGAGAGAGTTTGGGCGTCAAGTAGACGGGCGCGTTGGCACAAGTTCAAAGCAGAATGGACGGACGTCTAAGGAATTGGACGAGCGTCCAGAGGAAGGAAATCGGATCAGGATTGAAATATCGCATTCTGGACGGGCGTCCACCCAAAACGGACGAGCGTCCGTTGGCCGACTTAAGCAAACCGACTTTGCTTTCTATAAAAGGCCGCATATCCCCAACCCTAATACATACATATTTTCTCATACACTAAAACCTAGAGGAGCAGCCGCACTTTGGGAGTCTCAAGGCCGGTCACCCGAGCCTTGTGCTCGGGTGATCCGGGTTAGATTAGGATCGTTTATTTTCGTTTGTTGATTCATGGAGATCAACCATTGTATAAACTATGTGAGTTCATCTTTTTGATTTATTCAATCTTCGTTTATTTTCATGATCTTGATTTATTTTGTATTTTTCTATGCAATTTAAGATGCCATGTGAATTAGATCGAAAGATTAGTTTGCTATTGATGTTTTACAATACGAGAGTTGCGTAAACGCTAGATCACCATAGAAAGATAGGATCTTTAATCGTTAATTCGTGACAGATTAATTGGTTAATTATCTAGGTTGTTAGATTCTAAAATACGAGAGTTAACCTGAATCTACACCTTCGTTTTGTATGGAATTTGGTCTCAACATTCGAGAGAGGAGAGATCGGTAATTGAATTCACTAAGAGATTAGGGATTCATAGCTTGAGAAATAGATTCACTAAGAGATTAGGAATTTGTATCTCGTGTAAAGGTGAAACCACAATTTGAATTAAAATCATAAGATGAACTAGGATTGAAATCACTTGGTTTGTATTATGTTTGATCCCATGTATCTTTAGTTTAGGTTGTTTTTATTGTTTGTTACAGGTTAGATTTATTTTAGTTGTTCTATATTCGTTTATATGTTTTTCTTTCGTTTATTTGTTTTCATGAGTAGCAATTGAGGGAGTTAATAAGATTAGATTCAACATCCCAATTCCCTGTGGATCGACCCCTTACTTATCTCGCTCTACTATCAACAACCCGGTATTCGGCCGGTTAGGAGTTAGTTTTGCATATAGGTTAGGGTTTATAAATTTTCTTTTTGTTTAGTGATGCAAAACCATCCCAACAAAAGTGGCGCCGTTGCCGGGGAATCGGTGTTTTTGTTGAATCTAATTGAGTTAATTTTTCTCTTTTGTTACGATTTCTTTTCTTTCAATAAAAGTAGCGTCACACAAATTGAGAGTTTTTATTTTTGCCGTGTTTCGATGACCGTTGGGTTAAGAATGTGCAAAAAGTTTTTTACTCAATTTGTGAAACGTGAAGTGTAATCTAATCTAACCTCTCGTGCTATAATTTGATGAAATTTGTTTGTTTTGAGTGATGATCTGTTAAGTTGAATTAGGGTTTGCTGTGTTTTTCCTGCGTTTCTGTTGCACAATTCGATGTTGGACGAGCGTTCAAGGTAAGTGAACGCCCGTCCAGGTCATAATACGCAGGTGAACGCACGTCCGGTTTGTAGGACGTTCGTCCGTTCCAAAAAGTATCAACTCTGCTCTGCTTTCAAGAACCAGACGGGCGTCTGTCTTCACTGAACGCCCGTCCGCCCAGTTTTCATTGCAGACGAGCGTCTGAACGATTGAACGCTCGTCCAGTTCATGTTCCAGCGGAACGCCCGTCTGGAATAACGGATGCCAGTCCAGGTTCCAGAATTTTTCTAAATTTGATTTTTAATGCTTTATTTGACGTGGATACTTTCATATGAGCTTCTGTGGCTAATTATTTTTACATAGATGTTCTGAACTTGCATGTTTACATCTTTCCATCTACGAATCCATGTTAAATAATTGATTAATTTTTAGTTACATGATTCATCTATGCATGTTATATTTACTGTCGGTTCTCGTATGCTATAACTGTTCTTATTGTTATTTAGTAGCTAATGTCGGTTTCCGTATGCTACATATCGTTGTGATGAATCTTGTGAGCTTTGAGACCTATGTGCTTTCTTGTTATTTTTGTAACTCATATGGGTAGCTACTGTCGGTCTTCCGTTGCTACTATCCTTGGCTTATGAGTTATATCTGCTTAGTATATAGCTAATCGTTGGTTTTCCATAATGCTATCACCTTTGATGAGTCTTAAGGCGCGTCTACACTACATGTAATGAATAGTACTGTCGTTTATCGTAAACTGTCATTATTTGGTAGACGTTTATGATATACATGTCATGTTGCAAATGAGTGGGCTAGTTTTCTTTCTTTTATTTTCTTTTATTTTTGCATATCATATAGATGCATATCATTTAGTTGCATGTCATCTAGGTGTATTGTTTTTCTATTTTTCTTTTATTTTTCTTGAGTTTAGTTACTGTCGGTTTCCGTAATACTACCTCGTTTTTTTTAAGTATGGTTACTGTTGGTTTTCCATATACCATCACTATTTTATTTTCTGCACTGGCCGTAGTCACTGTAGAGTTGTCTGAGCCAACTTTCTCACACTGAGCCTGTCAGAATTTATTTTTATTTATTTCTTTTATTAGGATTGCATATCATGTAGATTGCATTGTAGTATATTTTCATGTAGTTGCACCTAGCCTACTATTTTGTAATGTTCCATGTATATGTTCCATCTTTATATGAGCTTAATCTGAAAAAAATCTCTATAACTTCTTTTCCATGTGCTTTACATGTCTAATCCTTTTTCCCCGTAGACTCTTTTTGCAATCGATCAAGTATGCGGGACACTTGTGATAGCTATTGTGCGCTTTCACGACGATATCGTTTTCTGTGATGCTCCACGATCTCTTGATCTATTCAAGCTTTCTTGGATCTGTGATGCTCCACATTTCCAAGGTTATCCGAAGCAATTTTGGTTCTTCATGAGGGTCTTTCCGGAATTGCCAGCTTGGAAATACAATCAGCTATGTTCTCTTCATTTTTATTTCTGTACAACTTGAGGACAAGTTGCAATCTAAGTGTGGGGGAGGGGTTAGGTATCTACGTTCATTTGCTTAATTAGTTATATTTCTATGAAAAGTGCTAAATTTTTAAAAAAAAATTGTTTTGTCCCGAGTGAACAAATGCATATCTTTGTTTGAGTTCTTATATCATTGATGCTTTATTTTGCATATTTAGTAAATTTAGATGTTTCACCCCCCCCCCATATTTTCCACGTGCCATAGTGAATGATGAGCTAATTTATAAAGTTATACCCCTTTTGATTAGTGGTTTCTGATTTTCTTATAAGTCATGTGCTTAGTGCTACGTATATATCTTGAGATTTATGATAGTTTGTATTTAGATCCGAAGTATGATATACTGTGAATATCTAAGGTTTGAATGTGATAAGTAACACGTAGCTTAATGTCAAATGAAAAAGTTGAATTAAATGAATAAAATGTGTGTGTCGAAAGCTGGTCGATGATTTGAGTGCGATAGGGTATACCACGTATGTCCTATACCACTATGATGACCAAAAGCTCACGACAGTCAGAAAAAGCTGCCTTATGATTGGAGTAAGGTAGGGTATATCTCGAATATCCTATTCTGCTATGACGGGCAACAGCTCATTCTGATGTGTGTTTAAAGTGAAATAATTAAATCAACTTATATAAGAAGTGGTATGAAATGAATGAAAGACTTAGTTATCGTCTATCTTATCCCAGTAGAAACTGATAGATATGCTGTAGGGATTATCCTCTGAGTATTTCAGAAAGGCCCTAGATATATTCAATCATCCTTTTCGGGATATTTTACGTTTGTAGGGTACATCTTATGAGTATCATTTATCTCTAGTTTGAATGGGGTATTAGCTAGTTTTGCTTTGAGTTTCTCAAGTTTGATTTAGTGGAAGTTTTCTATGGCTATGCACACACACAAGGGTGAACCTCTAATTTATTGAATATGCATTATATTTGTCTGAAGTGTCTATATTTTCTCGAGCCTTGATTATGTTTTGTTTTGCTCGGGACGAGCAAAAGTTTAAGTGTGGGGGTGTTGTTCAGGGTTAAATTGTATGATTTTTAGAGATATATTTTATATCAATTTCCCCCATATTCTTATGTTTTTCATAGAAATCGAGCTTTATATTGAAATATTGAGTAAATGATGTTTTCAATGGTTAAATTGCGAAACGTAACGAATTAGGTGCTTAAATTGTGATTTTAAGTGATTTTGGAATTATGTTACGCTTTGGTATGTTTTCCTAATTTGTAGATACACATTGGTTATGGAAAAGATGATCTTAAAGAGAGAAATTCGAGTGGAGAAAGAATCAAAAGGATTTATGGAAGAATAAAAGATTTAAGGAAAGAAATCAAGTTGATTGATCCAAATGGACTAGCGTCCCAGTGTGGGCGGCGTTTGAGGTTCTCGGACGGCGTCCATCGAAGAAATTTAGATCGAGAGAGTTTGGGCCTTTGCAGTAGGCGGGCGTTTGGCACAAGTTCAAAGCGAATGGACGGACGTCTAAGGAATTGGACGAGCGTCCCGAAGGAAGGAAATCGGATCGGGATTGAAATATCGCATTCGGGCGGGCGTCCACCCAAAAGCGGACGAGCGTCCGTTGGCGACTTAAGCAAACCGACTTTGTTTTCTATAAAAGGCCGCATATCCCCAACTCTAATACATACATATTTTCTCATACACTAAAACCTGAAGGCGGCAGCCGCACTTTGGGAGAGTCAGAGGCGGTCACCCGAGCCTTGTGCTCGGGTGATCCGGGTTAGATTAGGATCGTTTATTTTCGTTTGTTGATTCATGGAGATCAACCATTGTATAAACTATGTGAGTTCATCTTTTTGATTTATTCAATCTTCGTTTATTTTCATGATCTTGATTTATTTTGTATTTTTCTATGCAATTTAAGATGCCATGTGAATTAGATCGAAAGATTAGTTTGCTATTGATGTTTTACAATACAAGAGTTGCGTAAACGCTAGATCACCATAGAAAGATAGGATCTTTAATCGTTAATTCGTGACAGATTAATTGGTTAATTATCTTGTTAGATTCTAAAATACGAGAGTTAACATGAATCTACACCTTCGTTTTGTATGGAATTTGGTCTCAACATTCGAGAGAGGAGAGATCGGTAATTGAATTCACTAAGAGATTCGGGATTCATAGCTTGAGAAATAGATTCACTAAGAGATTAGGAATTTGTATCTCGTGTAAAGGTGAAACCACAATTTGAATTAAAATCATAAGATGAACTAGGATTGAAATCACTTGGTTTTTATTATGTTTGATCCCATGTATCTTTAGTTTAGGTTGTTTTTATTGTTTGTTACAGGTTAGATTTATTTTAGTTCTTCTATCTTCGTTTATATGTTTTTCTTTCGTTTATTTGTTTTCATGAGTAGCAATTGAGGGAGTTAATAAGATTAGATTCAACATCCCAATTCCCTGTGGATCGACCCCTTACTTATCTCGCTCTACTATCAACAACCCGGTATTCGGCCGGTTAGGAGTTAGTTTTGCATATAGGTTAGGGTTTATAAATTTTCTTTTTGTTTAGTGATGCAAAACAATCCCAACATCAAGCCACTCCAGTGTTTCTCAGTGGCACCAGCATTTAGGTCATTGAACTTTTTTTCGTGTTTTATGTCTTTGTTTGCGTTAAAATAATATTTCGGCCCACTCTACTGCCCCTACATCTATTTGTGTTGCGTGTCAAATGGCCAAGAGACATCGACAGTATTTACATGTGTCGTCATTTACTGATTTTTGTCCTTTAAACTTAATTTATTCTGATCTATGGGGCCTTTGTGCCAAAAATTCTATTTACGGAAATAAATATTATGTGACTTTCTTGGATGATTATACTAAATAATTATGGTTTTATCCTATGTGTTTGCAATCTGACATGAAGTCAATTTTTCCTCAGTTTAATGCTTCAATCCAACGCTAAAATTAAAGCCATCCAAACCGAGTAGGGCGGTGAATACCGTCGCGTAAACACCCTTCTTACATCCCGGCATTGACCATCGTCGTTCTTAACCACACATATTTGAAAAAAATGGTGCCATTGAGAGGCGACACCGTCACATAGTTGAAGTTGGCCTTTCCCTCCTCGCTTATTCCCATCTCCCTCTCCCTGCTACTTATCTTATAAATCGTCTCCCCACTCGTGTCCCTAATAACTCCTCTTATGAAACGGTTCACCACCGCCCTCTGATTATACATTTCTTTGCGTCTTTGGTTGTGCCTATCGGCCGAATCTCCGTCCTTATAATAATCATAAAACTGACATCCTCTCTAAGATTTGCGTCTTCCTCGGATACAGTCACAATCATCACGGTAATAAATGTATCGACCTTAGCCCTGGCCGCATCTATATATCTCGACATGTCGTCTTTGATGAATATTCCTTTCCTTATGCATCTTCCTCCACAACCTCTTGGGACCTCTATACAATTGTCTCTCTTCCCTCCACATTTACTCTTTCCACTTCTACCCCTCCTGCTCCACTACCTACCCCTCTTACTCTGAATCCTCCCGCTCTCTCACCCTTCTCGACTCCATCTCTTCCATCTTCTTAAGATTAGGATTTCGACTCCTCTTCCACTCGTCCACCCTCTCATCAAATAGTTACTCGCTCTGAGACGAATTCTCTTAAGCTCAAACAACTTCCTCCTGATTATGTACGCTATCCTCTTCCTAAGGCTTTTTCTACCACCCTTCAACCCTCTAAACCGACCACTTTTTCTGAAGACCTTAAACCTCTTGTATGAAGAGATGCCATGATACATAAGTTCAATGCTTTGGTCCACAATGATATGTGTGACCACGTTCCTTTTTCTCCTTGTATGAATGTTCTTGGTAACAAATGGGTTTTCTATATTAAAATTCTTGCAAATGGTCATATTGAGCGCTACAAAGTGCTCCTTGTTGCAAAGGGCTTCCATCAGGAAGCCGGTGTTGATTTTTCTGAGACTTTTAGTCTGGTTGTTAAGCCGGTTACTATTCGTATATTTCTTTCTCTTGTTGTCTAGCAGAATTGGGTTATCCACCTGGTTGATATTCAGAATGCCTTCCTTCATGGATTCCTTTCAGAGGAAGTTTATATGCAGCAGCCTTAGGGCTTCAGCACCCCAAATTTCCCACTCATGTTTTCAAATCAAAACACAGTCCTTATGGTCTTCTTCAGGCTCCTCGGGCTTGGTTCTCGCGCTTTACGGATGTTCTTCATGGTTACGGATTTTCACCATCCCAGGCCGACACCAGCTTATATATATTTATACTCATGGTTCTGACTCTATTTTTGTCTTGATATATGTTGATGATGTATTGATCACAGGTACCTTGGAGTCCCTAGTTAGTGCCACTATTTCTCACTTATCTTCGCACTTTCTGGTTAAGGATTTAGGCCCTCTTTCTTATTTTGTGGGCATTGAGAAACTTCATACTCCAGATGGGCTACTATTCAGTCAACGCAAGTATATTCATAATCTTCTTTGTCGTGCAAATATGCAATCGGCCAAGCGCTGTGTTACACCTATGGCCTCCAATCTTCGGCTTAGTAGTACTGATGGCCAGCCTTTTGAAGATCCTTCTCTTTATCGTAGTATTGTTGGGGGTCTTCAATAGCTTATCTTTAATCGAGCCTGATTTCTGGTCTCTTTCTCGGTAGACTTCTTCTTGGACTCCTTCATTTCGGCCCACTAACTTCTTCTCGGCCCAGATCCATTCATTCGCTACTCTTGAATATAGTACCTGAAAAGCACACACAACAAGGCAGAACAATACTAAATCCAAGGGGTAATCATATACATGCAAAAGTCAATAACCAAGGAACACACAATTTGCACTTAACATGTATTTCACACGATATTCGGATTATCTTTCCTCTCTCAAGCCTAATTCGGGATAAATAAAGGTATAGTTTAAGGTACTAAATTGAGTGTTATCAACTACCCCCCATTTTGCTTTTGATCGTCTCGAGCAAAAAAGTGAAAGAAAATGAACTCTCTGACCAATATACAAGTTAATTGAGAACATTTCCTTGTCAACGAGTTCAAGACAAAAACCATGCCAACTATTATCCATAAGTAATGCATTAAACAATATTCAACTCATGGACCTGTGCGTGTGTGAAATAACTCTCAAACATCATTAATGTAGACAAAATCACATTATACCAACTCAGGGTCTACCTCGCAAATTCACAAGTATGTTCGTACCTTTACGCCATTTTTTATGAATTTTAATTTATTTAATAATTCAAGTCAACTGGGCAAGGAGGATCAAATTGGGTACTACTCCAAGGCTCGCATTTATCTTATTTATTTATTATTTGTGCGAGGGTCGGGTAGATTGTCAATTAGAAACTCACAAAGGTTGGTGCCGAGCAAGAAAGTCTCTCAAATCTAACTCCGAACTTGCTACTCTCTTGCCAAATAATTGCTTCTTTTTCGAGCATATTGGACAACTCTCAAAACTCAGTCTATCCTCATGGTCCGTTCAATTTGATAAACTACCGAATCCGTTAATCCTTTGCCCTTATAAGATCCAAAACTTGACCTAAATGACTATAAGTAGAACAAACTGAGATAGCTAAGGTCAACTCAAGTTAACATAATGCGTCATCTAACTACACAATGAAGAAAATGAGTTATACATGCTTAAAAATGTGTGGTCCATAAGAAGAATGTGTGGTTAATACACAACTACTTCAAAAAGTCGACACAACTTTCCTCCAAAAGCAGAAAGACTTCATATCTTTACAATTTTATCGAAAAGGAATCAAAAGATTAAGTGGTGAAAAATGCGTAAAAAAGAATTGAGATAATCGACTACTTAGCAAAATACAATGTCAAAAGCTAAATGACGTGCCCTACCCCCTCACTTAATCGAAACATTGTCCCCAATGATGAAAAAATTAACAATTAGAAACGAACTTAGCTTCGCTAAGCGCAGAGCACAAAAATGAAACGGTAACTGTGTGTCAATGGGCTCTCGAAATAAATCCTTGAAGATCTGTGATGACGGTTAAAATATACCTATTTATGTCATCAATTCTAACCTTAAATCGGAGTTAATTATATATATATTTCATATTGAATCACTTGTTTATATTTATTATTTAATGTTAAGTGATTATTAATATGATTTTTGGTATTTAAATGCTTTTTTTATTAAAGTCAATTTATTGTGCGATAAATGCTGATTTTGTAGATCATGATAAATCGGGAGGATAAATGTCATTCAATCGTGAATCTCGAGATAATAAGGAAGAAAATCGGAGCATTAATCAAGGGATAAGTTAGAGAAATCGGATCGAAGACGGAAGAATGCGTTGGGGAGCAAGTTAGACGAAAACGCATTTAACATGTGCAAAAAAGGCTCGGTCGACCGAGCCACTTCATTCGATCGACCGAGGGTTGATATTCGGTCACCCGAAGCTCATCCAGAAGAAAACGCGTGTATATCTTCTAGATCCTTCCTAGGTCGGCTATAGCCTCTATATAAGCAACTACGAAATTGAGAACACAACCACCAACAACCCACAAGATACAATATATACAATACCTTGAGTTTATTAAGTTTTAGTTTTTTTTATGTTCGTTCATTGTGGAGTCGTCGGATTCTCCGGTTAGGGAGCGCATTAAAGAGGGGGAGTCATTCTCATCTTCGAGGTTATGACTTTTCAATTATGCAATCTTTATTCGTAGATCTGATTTATTTTATTATGGAGTAGTTTTCTTGTATTGATTCCGCGATGTAGACTAATTACGAACCCATGTGTTTAGGTTAGAAGCGTTAAGTAGTAATCATAATTTGTACCGACGGATCCTTTCCGGTCAGCCGAGACATGTCATTCGGTCAACCGAGACATGTCCTTCGGTCGACCGAGGGTGGTGAAGTTTAGAAGCGCAATTATGACCGACTTCGACTACGTCGATTCTCGATTTGGAATTAAAGCGAGTAATTAAACTGATCAACTTAATTATTTGTCATCATAATTTAACAAGAAACCTAAAAAGTGATTGTTACTTAGGATCTAGATTGAATCGGCATCTAAGAAGTACGCCTTACCTAGGAATGTTGCTTAGATGAGGTTACGCTTTATACCGGCATCCCTAGTTTCGTAATTGTGTCAGAAGTTATATGAGATGGAGGCACTAAAAGGCAAAGTCACGTAATGGAGGCACAATGATTTAGATGGCCTAATCGGAGCTAAATCTACCTTAGGGGATGACTCCCGTAGTCATAATAATTAAACTTTAACGTTTGTTTTGTCTCGTTGTCAATCTAATTCACATGGGGTAGTTATTAGCTACTAGCGTAATCAATATTCTTAATATTCTTTGTTTGGATAATATCAACAGTATTGTCCTTGTTTTAGTAGTAGCTTTTAGTTTGTCTTTGTGGTATTCTGTGTCTTGTGGTTGTCACTATCTTATTTACTACGTTTAGTTGGTCGTAGACCGCCCTTTCAATTTAGTTCTAGTAGAATAAAGTTGTGTTTTGTTTGTGCCGAGTCTCTGTGGGATCGACCTCGACTCTATCTAGCTATACTACGATTGAACCTAGTTCTCTTGCTAGTGTGTTAGTTAGGTATCGAGTATTTTATTACTTGACCCGTACATCAAGTTTTTGGCGCCGTTGCCGGGGACTCGAGTCATTAAATTAAAATATAGCTTATTTTGTTAGAACTGGATTAAATGGACATTCAGTGAATAAGAGTCTCATATATTAAGCGATTAATCGTTAAAAAATAAAATAAAAAAGAGAAAAAAAAAAAAAAAAAAAAAAGAGAGTTCGGTCGACCGAACCACAGTTCTCGGTCGACCGAGAATTTATTTTATCTGTTTTTGTTCTGTATTAGTTTTACAGTATTCTGCTTCTGTTTTATTTACCTTTTTTTTTCTTTCTCAAACTTGTTTCGAGTCTGCTTTAGTTTTATTTAGTTAATTATAGGTTAGTAAAGGCCAAGCCTTTACTAGTGATTAATTGTTTTATTGTTGTTTATTATTTTGTAGCCGCACGCAAGGAAATTGAAATGCCTCTTGAGCAATATCATCCAGAAATAGAGCAATTCGCAAGGAGGAATCGAAAACTAGCGAAAGAATTGGCTAGACAATGAGAAGAGAATCCGAATTTGGAGAAAAGCGAACAAGAAGAAGGCCATTCAACCGATCATTCTGAGCAGTCTGAATCTGAGACAGAAATGGCAGGAATTCCACAGAATCCGAATCAGGTACACAATGCCGAAAATATTGTTATTAATAATGCTAATAATGAGAACCAAGCCCTAGTTCCAGGAGCGAGGCGTACTTTGCAAAGTTATACAACGCCCACTATTGAACAGTTCATTCCTGCTATCATAGCACCGCAAGACCCTGCGGAAGCTTATCACCCTAGGCCCAATGTAATTCAAATGGTGACCAACTATTCCACTTTTCATGGAATCCAAAACGAGGATCCTGGTGTTCACGTGACGAACTTCTTGGAGATCGTTAGCACAGTGAAACCAGAATTAATTCATGAGGGTAACATTCGTCTTAAGCTTTTTCCTTTCACTTTGAAAGATAAAGCTAAGCAATGGCTTCTCTCTTTAGAGGCTGGATCTATCACTACTTGGGAACAATTGTTGCATAAATTAATGAATAAATACTTCCCTTTAGGAAAAACTTTTAAGTTACGCCAAGACATCTTAGGATTTAAGCAACAACCCGGGGAAAGTTTTGATCAAGCTTGGGAACGTTTTAAGGAGGCCATGAGAAAGTTTCCTCATCACGATATCTATCTGTGGCTTCTAATGCAAAATTTTTACCATGGGTTGAGAGAGACTGAGAAAATTAGAGTAGACGCCTCCAGCAATGGAGCGTTTGTTCTTTAATCTCCTGAGGAGGCACAAGGAAAAATGGAACAAATAGCGATGAATAGTCAATGGGGAGGCAATGACATAGCTACTGTAAAGATGGCCGCTGACATATTTGAGGATAGTGCATCCACCAAAATCTTAGAACAATTATCTGTTATCAAAAATAAGGTGGACAGAATGCAAGAGAGGATGGCACGAGTAGAGAAAGGGACTGGAATCGAAGTAATTCCTCAAGGTGAGAATGCTGGTACTGAAGAAGCCAATTATATTAGGAAGCAAGGAAATCAATAGGGAGGATATAATCCTAACCATAACCATCCTGGATTCCAATATAGTGACCCCAATGCAGGAGAAGGGCCTAAACCGCCTACTACTTATGTACCCCAGCAAACTAAAACTTTTGGTTGGGAAGCTGCAATAGAAAAACTGAGCAATGTCGTTACTGACAATATGGGACAACTTTCAAAATCAATGGCTGATTTAGCCACTAACTTTAGCCAATATTGTCAGAAGACCGATGCTAAGGTGACCAACCAAGAGGCCATAGTCCAAAATCTCACTCACCAAATAGGACAACTAGCTGAGCAAGTCTCAACTAGACCCCCTGGAGGGTTGCCAAGCAACACTGAGAAGAACCCTAAGGATTTGAATGCGATCATGACAAGAAGTGGAAAAGAAGTAACTCCACCATCCCTGCAAGAGAAAGAGAAAGTCACAAAGAATAAGGATGGTGAGCCAAGCAATGAGACTAATACTTCCGAGACTTTGCCTGAGCAAAGAACTTATAAAGAACCTGCTGGCCCTAGAGTTGAACTTTACAATAACAAGTATCCAATTTTTACTGATGTCGATCCTTCAACTCTACCTTATCCTCCACCAAAGCCGAAGCCTAAGTTTGATAATAAGAGGTATAGGAAGTTCGTGGATATATTCAGTAAGTTACAAATCAATATACCCCTAGTTGAAGTACTAGCTGAAATGCCTGAGTACACTAAGTTTTTAAAAGACGCCGTCTCAACTAAAAGGAAACTTCTAGATTTAGAGACCATAAGCCTTAACGAGGAGTGCTCAGCCATTCTTCAACATAAGTTACCCCCAAAATGCAAAGATCCGGGAAGCTTTCTCATTCCCTGCACCATAGGTAATGTATGTCTAAACAAAGCTTTGTGTGATCTAGGAGCAAGCGTGAATCTGATGCCACTATCTATTTTTCGGAAACTATGCATGAAAGATCTTAAGAAGACCTCAATCACATTGCAATTAGGTGACCGTTACACAAAGAACCTTGTGGAGTGGTTGAGGATGTGCTAGTAAGAGTTGAAAAGTTTGTATTCCCCGTCGACTTTGTGGTATTAGATATGGAAGCTAACTCTGAAGTGCCCTTGATATTAGGAGACCTTTCATGGCCACTAGTAGAACGCTAATTGATGTTTACAAAGGCGAGTTAGTATTAAGAGTGAACGAAGAGAGAGTTGCATTCAATGTCTTCGACACTATGAAGCAACCTGATGATGGAGAGGATGCATGTTTCATGTTGGATTCCATTGATAGGATCGTTCAAGAATTTCAACAACATGAAAGTATCAAGGATTTCTTGGATGATGTCTTGGAAGAAGAAGATGAAGTCAAGTACATGAGTAGTGAGGAGGAGAAGATGATATGGCCAGGATGTAGTAGAGGAACCCCTAGGGCTGTAGAGGAAGTAAGTGCTGCGGAGATTGAAAGATTCTATCATAGACCAACGTGGCATAAGTACTTCGAACTTAAACTCACTGGTCAAAAGTTGAAGACCTCTTTGGAAGAACCTCCCACTAATTTGACGTTAAAACCTCTTCCTGCAAATTTGAAGTATGTATTTCTTCAAGATGAGACTTTGCCACTAATTATATCTTTTTCCTTGACGGATTTACAAGAGGAGAAACTAATGAGAGTTTTAAGAGAGTACCGCAGAGCATTTGGATGGACCATAGCTGACATTAAGGGCATTAGTCCTAGCGTATGTATGCACAAAATCTCCATGGACCCTGAAAAGAAAGCGGTTACACAACCTCAGAGGCGTCTAACCCCAAAATTAAAGGACGTGGTTAGGGATGAGGTTATAAAAATGCTAGAAATGGGAATCATATTTCCCATTGCTGATAACGAATGGGTAAGCCCTATCCACTTAGTTCCCAAGAAGGGAGGATTGACGGTGCAAGCCAATGAGTTGAATGAGTTAATTCCTGTGAGGCTCATCACCGGTCATCGAGTATGCATAGACTTTAGGAAACTAAATGATGCGACTCGTAAGGACCACTTTCCTCTTCCTTTCATCGATCAAATGCTCGAGAGACTGAGCGGGCATGCTTTCTATTGTTTTCTTGACGGGTATTCGGGATACTATCAAATCCACATCTCGCCCGAAGATCGTGAGAAAACAACATTTACATGCCCATATGGGACATTTGCGTATAATCGAATGCCATTTGGATTGTGTAACGCTCCCGCGACATTTCAACGATGTATGATGTCATTATTTTCGGATATGGTGGAAGATTTCTTGGAAATCTTTATGGATGATTTCTCCGTATTTGGAGACGATTTCGATTCATGTCTCACACATCTAGCACGAGTGTTGAAGAGATGTGAGGAGACGAATCTTGTGCTTAACTGGAAGAAGTTTCATTTGATGGTTACGGAAGGTATAGTACTAGGCCACCGCATATCAAAGAGCGGAATAGAGGTGGATAGAGCCAAAGTTGAGGTGATCGAGAAATTACCTCCACCTACCAATCTTAAAACTTTGCGAGGTTTTTTAGGCCATGCCGGATTTTATCGTAGGTTTATTAAGGACTTTTCCTTAATCTCTAGACCTCTTACCGAATTATTGGCCAAGGATGTGCCATTTGTGTTTTCTAATGAGTGCATAAAAGCTTTCAACGAAAAATAAAAAGTAGGTGATTCTCGCACCCGTTAGTCGCACCGGATTGGGATCTTCCGTTTGAACCGATGTGTGATGCAAGTGATACTCTTTGGCGGCGCGCTTTGGGTCAAAGAAAGATAAGATCTTTAGGCTTATTTATTATGCAAGCCGGACTTTGAATGCTTGCCAAAGAAATTACGCCACAACGGAGAAGGAGCTTTTGGCGTTATCTTTGCTTTTGACAAGTTTAGATCTTACTTAGTGGGATCTAAAGTCACCTGTAATGGATGACCATGCGGCTCTTAAATATCTCCTAGAAAAACAAGATTCAAAGCCTAGATTGTTGAGATGGATTCTACTGCTGCAAGAATTTGACGTAGAAATCCGAGATAAGAAAGGAAGTGAGAATGTGGTGGCCGATCATCTGTCGTGCTTACAATTAGAGGACGGTGAGGAATTACCTGAGATAGGAGAATCTTTTCCTGATTAACAACTTTTCTCCATCACCACCATCGGGGGACATGATGATTGTGTTGAGGTTTCTTCGCGAATAGAGGTTGTGAAGGAGAAGAAACAACCATGGTTTAGTTTATTTGTTAATTATCTATCCGCAAAGTACCTACCACCAAATCTCACTATCCAAGAAAGGAAAAAAATCTTTAAAGATCTTAGACACTATTATTGGGATGAGCCTTATCTTGTTTAAGCTAGGATCAGATAATGTTTTTCGAATGTGTGTCCCCGAGGAAGAGTATAATGATATCCTGAAGCATTGTCATTCTTATGAAGTTGGACTACGGGGGAGATAAAACTGCGGCCAAGGTCCTCCAATGCGGTTTTTATTGGCCGACATTGTTTAAGGATGCACACCAATATGCACGAGCATATCATGCTTGTCAAATGACAGGAAATATTTCACGGAGGAATGAGATGCCACTTAAGAGCATCTTAGAAGTAGAACACTTTGACGTTTGGGGAATAGATTTCGTTGGACCCTTCACTTCATCACTATCTAACCGATACATCTTAGTTGCGGTTGATTATGTATCCAAATGGGTTGAGGCCATTGCTTCCCCTACTAACGATGCTAAGGTTATAGTTAGATTCATGAAAAAGAATATTTTTACAAGGTTTGGGATGCCTAGGGCGATTATAAGCGACAATGGTAGTCATTTTTGCAATAAACCTTTTGAAAGGCTGATGATTAAGTATGGGGTTCGACATAAGCTAGCAACCGCATATCACCCCCAGACTAGTGGGCAAGTAGAAGTCACCAATCGAGAGATAAAGCGTATCTGGAGAAAATCGTAAATACGACTAGGAAAGATTGGTCGTTACGTTTAGACGACGCTTTATGGGCTTATAGGACTGCATATAAAACCTCGATTGGAATGTCCCCGTATAGGATTTTTTTGGAAAGGCATGTCATCTTCCTGTGGAACTTGAGCACCGGGCCATGTGGGCAACAAGGATGCTAAATTTTGATGAGACGTTGGCCGGTGAGAAGAGGATGTTAGAATTAACTCGCCTGGAGGAGTTTCGTTTAGAGGCATATGAGAATGCCAAGATTTTCAAGGAGCGCACGAAGAAGTTCCATGACAAAAAGATTCTGGAGAGGACCTTTCAAAAGGGTGATCTGGTTCTCTTGTACAATTCGCGCTTAAGACTCTTCCCAGGCAAATTAAAATCAAGATGGTATGGCCCATTTAAAGTACAACAAGTCTTTCCTTCTGGAGCGGTGGAGCTATTCAATTTCAAAGACGAGTCCAGGTTTGTGGTCAATGGACATCGTGTGAAGCATTATCAAGGGCTTCCGCCTGGTGCTGAGGAGGAGGTTTTGTACCTCGAAGACCCTATCTACGAATAAACCATCTTGAACTGAGTCGAGCTAGCGACTATAAATTTAGAACTATTTCCTTATAACTATCTTTTTCGTTTTTATTTTTAATAAAGTAGCATGCGCCTATCACGGTTTTTTTCATCTCGCCATGTTCGAGTCTAAGTTCGAATAAACGAGGTTTTTTCCTTGATAGCCGTCATGTGAGTTTTTATTTAGGTTTAAATCCTTTTTGATATTGTCCATGGCGTTATAAAGTAAAGTGGCTTAAACTGCTTTTAGATATTTATATCTAATTATCGCCACATTATTTTATAACTTCCATAGACATGGTATTTAACGATTTCGTGGAGCTTGTTTGCTTATACAGGATGTTTCTGTCTCTCCACGACGTGCTGAGGTTTTACTCCGATATTGTTCCTTTACTTGGGAGCCGTTTCCAGAGCTAAGTCTTTTTTCTTAAACTCTCATTTATTTTTGTCATTGAGGACGATGCCATGTTTAAGTGGGGGGCAAGGGACTTAGCTATATGTTGAAAAAGTAAAGAGGAACGGAATATTGAGGCAATATTGAGCCAAATTTAAAAAATTTCATGGATAAATGCCAAGTTGTTTAACTCGTACCCTTAAACTTGTGAAGTTCTTATACTTAGAATTGATAGGAAAGAAACCAAGTTGCGTGAGTACGTGGTCATATTATACTTTTGGGATAAATTGTTAGTAAACTTAAGGATATTCATGCCAACAATTGCAAGTAGTTAGGTATTGTTCAATTACTCAACATGTGAATCGCTTAGTACCGCATGAATTATAAAAAGAGGTATGTGTACATTGCATAGATGATTGGTTATGCTTACCTAGTGTCGTTATTTATCGACTGATGTATTCTGATCTTCTAGCCATCAAAGCGGAGTAATAAGCTTGAGACGTACCTGTGTTTTGACAATGCGTTAAAACACTGGGCTTGTAGTAACATTACCAAAGTAGCCCCGCGCTTGTGGTAATATTCGATACTATGCATGATCTAAGATAGGGGGGATGATCGAAAAAAAGTTTTCTTCCTTGAGATTGGTAGTATCTGAAAAATATGAAGAATTGAAAAAGTTCAAGATTTTAGAGGCTTTGAGTAGTACTCGGTCTCCAAGTCCAAAATCCCTATAGATACGCTCTTGCTTATTGTTCTAGTGCTTTAACCATTGCGAGGCATAAGAAGTATGAATGCTGATGTTGGTGAATTTTGATATGAAGTCTGCATAAACTCTAATCTTGCTACATATATATAAAACCAATGCACATGCACACAATCACTTCGATTCATAGCGAGTAGTGAATAATGCTTATCTTATGAGCATGACTGGTATGAGTTGACTCGAGTTTCTTGTGTAAGTATGAGTTGACCAAGGAAAATGTTGTCTTGGGGAATGACTTATTGATGCTTTGTTCGGGACGAATCAAAGTTTAAGTGTGGGGCATTTTGATGACGGTTAAAATATACCTATTTATGTCATCAATTCTAACCTTAAATCGGAGTTAATTATATATATTTCATATTGAATCACTTGTTTATATTTATTATTTAATGTTAAGTGATTATTAATTTGATTTTTAGTATTTAGCTGTTTTTATTATTAAAGACCAATTTATTGTGCGATAAATGCTGATTTTGCAGATCATGATAAATCGGGAGGATAAATGTCATTCAATCAGTGAATCTCGAGATAATAAGGAAGAAAATCGGAGAATTAATCAAGGGATAAGTTAGAGAAATCAGATCAGCACGGAAGAATGCAGTGGGGAGCAAGTTAGACGAGAAACGCATTTAACAAGTGCAAAAAAAGAGGCTCGGTCGACCGAGCCACTTCATTCGGTCGACCGAGGGTTGATATTCGGTCACCCGAAGCTCATCCAGAAGAAAACGCGTGTATATCTTCTAGATCCTTCCTAGGTCGGCTATAGCCTCTATATAAGCAGCAGCTACGAAATTGAGAACACAACCACCAACAACCCACAAGATACAATACCTTGAGTTTATTAAGTTTTAGTTTTTTTTATGTTCGTTCATTGTGGAGTCGTCGGATTCTCCGGTTAGGGAGCGCATTAAAGAGGGGGAGTCATTCTCGTCTTCGAGGGTATGACTTTTCAATTATGCAATCTTTATTCGTAGATCTGATTTATTTTATTATGGAGTAGTTTTCTTGTATTGATTCCGCGATGTAGACTAATTACGAACCCATGTGATTAGGTTAGAAACGTTAAGAAGTAATCATAATTTGTACCGACGCAGATCCTTTCCCGGTCAGCCGAGACATGTCACTCGGTCAACCGAGACATGTCCTTCGGTCGACCGAGGGTGGTGAAGTTTAGGGCGAGAATTATGACCGACTTCGACTCACGTCGATTCTCTCGATTTGGAATTAAAACGAGTAATTAAACTGATCAACTTAATTATTTGTCATCATAATTTAACAAGAAACCTAAAAGTGATTGTTACTTAGGATCTAGATTGAATCGGCATCTAAGAAGTACGCCTTACCCTAGAATGTTTCTTAGATGAGGTTACGGTTTATACCGGCATCCCTAGTTTCGTAATTGTGTCGGAGTTATATGAGATGGAGGCATTAAAAGGCAAAGTCACGTAATGGAGGCACAATGATTTAGATGGCCTAATCGGAGCTAAATCTACCTTAGGGGATGACTCCCGTAGTCATAATAATTAAACTTTAACGTTTGTTTTGTCTCGTTGTCAATCTAGTTCACATGGGGTAGTTATTAGCTACTAGCGTAATCAATATTCTTAATATTCTTTGTTTAGATAATATCAACAGTATTGTCCTTGTTTTAGTAGTAGCTTTTAGTTTGTCTTTGTGGTATTCTGTGTCTTGTGGTTGTCACTATCTTATTTACTACGTTTAGTTGGTCGTAGACCGCCCTTTCAATTTAGTTCTAGTAGAATAAAGTTGTGTTTTGTTTGTGCCGAGTCTCTGTGGGATCGACCTCGACTCTATCTAGCTATACTACGATTGAACCTAGTTCTCTTGCTACTGTGTTAGTTAGGTATCGAGTATTTTATTACTTGACCCGTACATCAATCTGCATGGAATCGCATATACAAAACACAGCGAAATACTTGGGGTGACAGAAACCGATATAATAAATGTGACGGCCGTACAAGAGAAAGTAAATAACTCCAAACGATTTAAGCCTGCAAAATTATCATAATTATATCATATCCTTACATTGCAAGCCAAATTCGGAAATACTAAACAAGAAGAAAATATATATAAAAAAAATAGAAATAGAAACAACAACAAGGAAAAAGTTAAACTAATCTAGTCATCGGAATTAGAAAAATAATAAACCTCAACTAGATCAACTGGACGCTCAAAATCGGAGGTGGTGCGGAGGTAGAAGGACCACCGGCAGCAGATGCAGCTCGACGTGGGGCAGCTCTGGGTGGAGGGGCAAATGGTGGAATGCCGAGATGATGCATCATATGATCCATCTTGATGTGAAGATCAACAATCTCTCGTGCCAAGCCCTCGTTGATCTCACGCTGAGATCTATCTCCACCATGTACAGGAGTACGCTCTCGCCTATCCGCTCCACGAACTCAGTGGTTCCCGATTGAAACCGAGGTCATGTTCAGATTGGCCTTGGGCTCCTCCAAAACATCTCCTACCAAAATAGGAACACGTCCTCCGTCACAAAATCATCGATCATATGACCATACGGAAGCTGCTCTCGTGTAGAATCATCGGCAATGGATCAAATGCGGTTATGCATAAGCAAACCAACATTCACCTTCAACTTCTACTCCAAGTAGAACATCAACTCAGCTTGCTTTGTTGTAACTGAAGCATAGTGATCGCCCGGCAGCAGGTGTGTACAAACAATATGGTGAACCATCTTCCGGTCCCATGACAAGTCATTCTCCAGAAAGATAGTTAAGGCCTCGAATGAATTTCTCTGCCAAAGAATCCCAAAGCACTCAGCAATAAACTGAAGCCTCTCCAGATTCTAGATATCAGTAGCCAAAGTATACTCATCTGGACCCATATGGGCGTTCTCGATACCAAGGTAAGTGTAAATCCTCTCAATAGAGAAGCCGACATGCACTCCTCGGACCATCGCGAATATGTCCTCACGGTTATGCGGCACATGCACATAAAATTCCCGTACCAATGTGGCATTGAACCTGGCCGGAGGGTCAACCATGCTCAACCATTCGTGGTGACGTAGAACGGTAGGTAGAAGCTCACCACTGTCCTCGATATCAACGCAACTTTCACGGGCAACTTGTCGTGCATTCCAGTGACTCTGGAATGACCCGTAGATCTGCAAAAAAGCAAATAGCTTAACCCCATTAATCAAGGAGTTAACATCTCTCATTATGGCCCGATGACCACTTGGGTGTAGACTGGTACGGATGCGCTTGGGACCCATTACAGCTGGCAGAAATGAATGCTGGGAAACTCTATTCTGGATTGAAGGATAGCTCGATTAAGCAGAAAAGAGCTCGCTAAATCGAGAACTTCTTCTCTGAATTTCCTGGGAACAGTAGATGGCTTGCTTCTGCTGAACAGGTCTCGCTGAATCGATGGCTGATTCGCTGAATCGGACATCTAAAAATCGGAATTTTTCTAGGAACTGATGCAGATGAAGAACAGGAATGAAGAACAACTACAGTGACAATGGAAGCAACGGCAGAGCAGCAACAGCAGACGGAAATGGGTAATTTGGGTGTGGATTACTTGGTGGTTTAGATGATGGTTTATAGTGGTGGAGTGATAAGAATGGAGGCAAAAAATTTAGAATAAAAATGAGAAGAAAATGAGGGAAATTTGTAAAATGGTGAGAAGAAAGTGATGAAATGATGGTGAGATATAGGAGAAAATGGGTTGAGGTGGAGTGGTTGAGCGGAAGAATGGGATAGGAGTAATGGTGGTTGAGTGATTGATGTAAAGTGAGGGGATTTAGATGAAGGGTAGTGATGGTGAGTTATGGGGAAGGAGGAAATGGTGGAAAAGAGGGAAAGGTGGACTGCAACCGCAGTCTAGCAGGGTGCTCGATTAGGCATGTGGAAACACGCGCTAGTGAAGTATTCCATAATTAATTCCAACCTAGGAATCAGAGCTCACAGTGCTCGCTTAGTCGTTGTTGTATTTGCCTAATCGAGTGCACCATTCTCCGATTTTCTAGACATCCTTCCAGCTTATCCTTCACTGGTTCCTTTGCACTTATTACTCCTCATTGACTCATCCGTTGACCAAATTTCAACATTTCCTTGCATTTTCTCCAACTCAATAACCTTCCAACCATCCATCGGGTTGTGACCTTTGGATACGGTATGGTGAAATAAAGCTCGTCGTCCTCTCCTGTTACTTTTATTAGACTCAATCTGCCTAAGGGAATAATAATTAGTTCTGAGTTTAGAGTCGTCAGCTCGACTTTTTTTCTTACTTTCCTTCAGTCAGATTCTCGTACCTTCATCCACCAAACTTGCACTCTGGAAGCTTTCACCGAGGTACGACTCCCTTCTCTCTCGATCCATGCTCTTTCCCAGCTTTTGAGGCCAAGATTGAAGCATTCTTCCTTGCAATCTAAGAGGGATCCTTTTCTCGAACTTCCCTATCGGGGCCCTGGGCTCTTCTCTTGGAACAGTTGACCCTCTTAGCCCGCGCAATTGGTTTTCCTCTCCTACTTCTAGTCTTTTCCTTGATAGTCTAAGGCTCCACTTTGTCTACTCTTAAATTCGTTTTTACACTGCGTGTGGTTGGCTCGTCCGTTTCCATAGGAACATGACATTACGCCTCCTGTGGAGCTTGGTAGTGGTCCCTCTCTTTTTGTTCTCAAAGTAATATTGTCAATAATTCCTGCTCACCGGCACCTGATACCTTCACTTCTTTCCGGATGCCTTCAGCTTTCTCCTTCTCTGCGTCCTTGCCATCCTCAGAATTAGAGCTGATCATCCAGCAATCTCCGGGTTTATTCTTCAATGGTTCCAAGATCCTTATAGTTATAACATCATTATGGGATCTTAGGGTAATGGTGCCATTGTCCATTTCCATCAAAGCTCGAATGGTTTCCATGAATGGACGTCCGAAGAAGATTCTAGCACTGGGGTCCTCGGGTACATTCAGGACTAGAAAGTCAGTGGGATAGTTGAAACCTCCCGCACTGACCGTGTAGTCACAAAGCTTTAGAGCGATCATGTCCACCTCACGATCCACGAATCACATGGTGGTATGATGGCACATGTGGACCTGAAATATTGCCGTAAGATAGAGAGGTGAAGGGATGATATTGTTGCTAGCCCCAATATTGCACAAGGCTAGCCCTAAAAATATTCCATTTATTGTAATGGGCAACCTAAAGCTACCACGATCTCTTAGTTTCTCAATTTCACAAGTATCTAGGTTCTTTTCAGGCTTCGAGGTGTCATAGTCTAAAGTATACTCAGGATCAGAATCAGAAGAAATGTCGTATACCGGTATAGGAGACTTACCTTTCCTGAAGTCCTCGTAATCTTCCAGACTATCATCTTGGGCTTTCCGAGATTTAGCCTCATCATCCTCCATATTAATCCTGTTTTTAGACTCTTTTTTTTGGCTTGAGCTCCTCGTTCTAGGTCTAGGATACATAGAAATAAGCTGTATGTTCAAAGAAACTCGACTCTTTGGCAGCATTGTGCTTGTCTAGATCTACTGCAGACAATCTTACTGAAAGTGAATCAGAAGTGTTTCACAGTCCTGCAAGAAGACAAAAGAAAAACAAAAGCACGGTTAGCAAAAATTCCGCCTCAGTTGGGTTATCCCCAACTTCCGTGGACCTAATAACTAAAGATGAACAGTTGCAAACACACATCATAGAGACGATCAAAGTTCAGATTTCTAGGTTTCAATTCGTTGAGGTGTGCCTCGCTGAATCGAGCTTAGTTTTCCTTGCTATGATCTTAAAACAGTGCAGGAATATGCAGTCGCAACTCAAGACTCAATTCAAAATAAACAAAAGAAAAACTTAAAGTTCTTAATTAGGTTTGAATAAATTTAGTAACGAGAATGGCCATTGTACCCAGAAACGGTGCCAAAAACTTGATGTCGCGCGTGTAAGTCTCCCATACTAGCAAGAGTACTACGTCAATCACAGTATAGGAAAGGAAAATCAAGGTCGATTCCTCAGAGACAATGAAACTTTCAATAATAAACGTACCAACTCTAATAAGAACACATTGAGCGGTCTTTGACCAACAAAAAGACAAAAGAAACGGTATTCCTCTCCACCTAACCTATCTCATAGCTTGGTGTAATTAATCGTTATGTTTACTTCCCCCATAATTCCCCATGTTAATCACAACGCATGTTATTAATTCATTTTAGCTACTGGTGCAGTCTCCTAACCTTGTTTACTTCCATTGAACGGACAATAAATGTCTATGTGTAGTAAACCTCCTTACTTGGTTGTATTAACCCACACGCATTAAGTGCTAGAAAGTGCTGACTCAAGACTAAGAACCTTCCTAGGAATCTATTGACAATTACTAGCACGTTCCTACGAATTGATCTAGACTATGTCCGAACACTTCACTAATAGTCCTTCATGTTCATTGAGGATAAACGCGAGGTAGAATGGGCAAATCTAACTAACGTGATTAAACATGTCGATCAACGTAGCTGACGCCGAATCTTCAGATTTAGGGTGACCTTAATTCCCTAGTGTTATTGCACAACTAGAGAAGTTGATGGCTCTACTGAGTTCTGATCCACCTAGACATGCAGTATTTGTTGGGGGGAAACCTAATGCAGTCAACAACCATTTTGCACCTACTACAAGAACATGTGACTTGAATTTGATAAAGCCTGTACAATGGATCTTGGACTCTGGTGCCACAGATCGAATTGCAGGTTCTTTATATTAAGTAATCCTAAACCTTCATCTGGTATAAAAATGAGATTACCTTTTGGAAATAATGTTTTTGTTTCACACATAATACAAGTGAGGATTACCTCTCAGCTAGTCTTACATGATTTGTTATGTATTCCTGGTTTTAAGTATAATCTGTTATCTTTACCTTATTTGATTAACCATTCAAAAGGTGCGGCTGTCTTTTCTGATAACAAGTGTGTTTTGCAAGACAAGAACAAGAAAGTGATTAGTTCAGCTGACTTGCACGTAGGATTATATGTGCTAGAACAAACAGTCAAAAGTTCTATTGTAAATGTTGTACAGAATAATATTTTGTCTAAATGATGCCCTTTTGTGGCATTATAGACTAGGACACCTACAAGATAAAAGATTGCAAGTCATTAGTTCTAAATCTACTAAAGTAATGTTTTGTAAACATGATCTTTGCTATATTTGTCCAATGGAAAATTTAATTAAAAATCCTTTTCCTTTAAGAACTACTAATGTGAATGATGTTTTTGATCTTGTTCATATGGATATATGGGGCCCTTTGAGGCATCCCATTGTGAATGGACAACAATATTTTTTGACTGTTGTGGATGATTTTTCCATATTTACTTGGGTATTTTATTAAGAATAAATCTGAAGCTTCTGATATTCTTAAATATTTTGTTAAGTTAGTTTCTACTCAGTTTGACAAGATCAATAAACTAATTAGATCTGAAAATGGAGCTGAGTTTCAGCTCATAGCTTTTTATTAGCATCATAGGATTATACATCAGACATTTTGTGTCAGCACACCATAGCAAAATGGTATTGTGTAGCGAAAACATCAGCAACTGCTAAATTTTGCCAATGGTCTAAGATTCCAGAGTAACCTACCATTGAGTATTGGAGTTTCTGTCTTTTGCATGCACTAAATTTAATTAATGCAACACATACACCACTGCTGAAGTAAAGAACACCTCACGGGGTGTTATATGGAACTAAACCAGATTACTTTGTGTTCAAAGTATTTGTTTGTTTAGTTTTCTCTTGCACACTTCAACAGTAAAAAACAAATTTTGATTCCAGATGCAAGACGTGTGTCTATCTTGGGAATTCAAACACTTCCAAGAGTAACATACTCCTGGATATCACCAACAATGAATACTAGAGTAACATACTCCTAGAAATACTCAATTCCATGAAACTTATTTGCCTCATTCTCAGTAGGTCGTAGACAAAGCTAGGTATTCTTCTGACATGCCAGTACCATTGTTAGTCATGGATGTTATTGGTGATCAGTTGAGTGAGTCTGCTAAGCTGAGGATTCCAATGAAAGAACTGTTTGAGTCACCAAGGCACCTGCACCTGATCAACTGAGGAGATCAATGAGGGCAAGAAAAGTACCAAATTTCTATCAAAAAGGTGCTCACAATATGCAGTAGACCCCACATCTACTGAGTGAAGTAATAAATCTAGAAAAACTCTCAGCGGAGTATGCCCTATATGTCAATGCAATTGATGTTGTCAAAGAACCAAAGAATACAACCAAGAAATCAAGCATGTTGAGTGAAAGAAGCTATGCAAAAGGAAATTGAAGCTTTGCAGAACACTCATACTTGGGAGGTTGTTGATCTACCAGATGGCAAGAAGCCCATTGGCTGCAAAAGGGTGTATAAAATAAAGTATAATTCTGATGACTCTGTAGAAATATACAAATCCAGATTGGTCGCAAAAGGATATACTCAGACATATGACATTGATTATCAAAAGAATTTTTCTCATGTAGTCAAGATCACCACCGCCAGAACTTTGTTAGCGGCAGCAGCAACTAACAATTGACATCTTCATCATATGGATGTTTATACAACCTTTCTAAATAGAGACCTACATGAAGATGTATACATGTAGTTTCCCCCGGGTTTCAAAACAGACAAGACAAATCAAGTTTGTAGATTAACCAAGTCATTATATGGTTTGAAGCAAGCCATCAGAAAATGGAACTGTAACCTAACTGAATCTTTAGACAGGGGTTTGTCCAATCCCAGAATGATCACAGTTTGTTTACCAAAGGTTCAGGAGACTCTTTCATTTCTCTACTAGTATATTATTGATGGCTAAATTTGTATATCCTAAGGCATCAACATTCCGTCCATTATGAGCTAAAAATAGGTGTTTCGGCTAAATATTGAGATCCATTTTTGTTGAATGCTATATGTCGGGTTAACGAGTCCAGTATTTAGTATTTCTTATTATGATCTCCGGAATTGGTATTATTTCATGTTTTTTGGGCTATTTTCAGGTAGCTAGATTTGGGCCAAGTGTTGTAACGACCCGCTCCCGGATACCGAGCCCTTATCCGGAAGAGAAACGTTTGGCGCGTATAACATTAAATAAATCTAACCTTATACGCAAACCTCTACGTTGTCGTATCAAATAAAGAAAACGGAAGTCCAAAAACTAATCATAAATGCTACTATGAATAGAAACGGACCATACTAAAGAGGGATAGTTAAAAATACAACGATGAAAAACCAAAGTCTTACACAATACGAGGTCTCAAAAGTACAAACATAACTTACAAAAGTCAAGAAGTAAAAGTACAACAAGTCTAAAAATAAATACAAATTAGCCTAGTAAAACATTTACAAGGGAATTAAATAAGAGCATCATCAAGGCATCAACGTCCTCAGAAGTCGTCATCTACTCTTGGTCAACCTGTCCGCCTTCACACCCCACAATGCACACAAAAGAAACATGCAAAAGAGGTAAGTACATAGGTACTTAGCAAGAGTGAGAAGCTAATGAATAATTAAACTTTACAACTAAAAGGTTCATATAGGTAATTAAATTATCTTTATGTGACCGACACACTCTAAGGTTCACTTTATGTTCATCAACTTATTGTGACTAATGGTTTCTAGCTTAGCTTGTCTTTGTTACATCAGTATTCAAGGACACTACACATGGGGTAACTCACCATGAACTAGGTGCAACATATTGGTGGATCACGCCAATAACCAAGAAAGTCTATTCTGGTAGACTCCGATAGTGCACACGTTCGGTGAAGTCCCTCCGCACCTGGAGTCTATGATGACGGTTAAAATATACCTATTTATGTCATCAATTATAACCTTAAATCGGAGTCAATTATATATATTTCATATTTAATCACGTGTTTTTATTTATTATTTAATGATAAGTGATTATTAATATGATAATTGGTATTTAGCTGTTTTTATTATAAAAGAGCAATTAATTGTGTGATAAATGCTGATTTTGCGAGATCACGATAAATCGGAAGATAATCACCACACAATCGAGAGATCTCAAGATAAAAGAGAAGAAAATCGGAGCATTGAAGAAAAGATTAATCGGATCAAAGACAAACGAGTGAAGTGGGGAACAAGTCAGACGAACCAAGTGTGAAAACGCGTGAAGAAGGTGGCTCGGTCGACCGAGCCATGCCATTCGGTCGACCGAGCGTGTAGGTTCGGTCACCCAAGCCTAAGGTGATAAATGCGTGTCAATCTTCTGGATTCTCCCTATGTCGGCTACAACTCCTATATAAACAGCAGCTACGAAATTGAGAAGACACACCACTACAACACAAACAATTTATGCAATTTTAGTTTTTAAGTTTTATTTTCTTTATGTTCGTTCATTGTGGATTCGTCGGATTCTCCGATTAGGGAGCGCATTAAAGAGTGGGAGTCGCTCTCGTCTTCGAGGGTATGACTATTCAATTATGCAATCTTTATTCGTAGATCTGTTGTGTTTTATTATGGAGTAATTTTACTTGTATTGATTGCGTGATGTAGATCTATTTACGAACCCATGTGTTTAGGTTAGAAACGTTAAGAAGTAGTCATGATTTGTTCCGACACGTAGGCGTGTTTCGGTCGACTAGACGTGTCACTCGGTCGCCCGAGTCTTTCGTCGCTCGATCGACCGAGCCTGGCAATTTGTAGGGCAATATCATGATCGGCTTCGACTACGCCGATTCTCTCGAATTGGAATTAAAACGAGTAGTTAAACTCGATCAACTTAATTATTCGTCATCATAATTTAACATGAAACTCAAAAAGTGATTGTTACTTAGGATATAGATTGAATCGGCATCTAAGAAGTACGCCTAACCATAGGAATGTTGCTTAGATGAGGTTACGGTTTATACCGGCATCCCTAGTTAAATAATTGTGTCGGGTTATATGAGATGGAGGCATTAAAAAGCGAAGTCACGTAATGGAGGCACGATGATTTAGATGGCCTAACCGAGCTAAATCTACCTTGGGGATGACTCCCGTAGTCGAATAATTAATCTTGAACGCTTGTTTTGTCTCGTTATCAACCTAATTCACATGAGGGAGTTATGATCTACTAGCGTAATCAATACTATTTGTCTAGATAATATCAACCGTATTATCCGTGTTTTAGTAGTCTTTGATTTGTCTTTGTGGTATTTTGTGTCTTGTGGTTGTCGCTATTTTATTTACAGCATTTAGTTGGTCGTAGACCGCCCTTTTAATTTAAGTCTGATAAAGTAAGTTGTGTTTTGTTTGTGCCGAGTCTCTGTGGGATCGACCTCGACTGCTGTCGGCTATACTACAATTGAACCTAGTTCTCTTGCTAGTGGGTTAGTAGGTCTCGAGTTAATAATTTAACTTGACCTCCATCAAGTTTTTGGCGCCGTTGCCGGGGACTCGAGTCATTAAATTAAGATATAGCTTATTTTGTTAGAACTGGATTCGTAAATATTCTGTGAATAAGAGTCTCAGATATTAAACAAAGGTCATAAATAAAAAAAAAAAAAAAAAAAAAAAAAAAAAAAAAAAGCGTTCGATCGACCGAACCGTTACTCTCGGCCGACCGAGAATTTGTTTTCTTTTGCTTTTATTCTCGTATCGCTTTTACAATATTCTCGCTTCGCTTTATTTACTTTTTCTTTTCTCCAACTTATTTCAGTCTGTTTTATTTAGTTAGTTAAAGGCCTAGCCTTTACTAGTGATTAATTGTTTTATTGTTGTTTATTATTTTATAGTACGCTACTCGGAAATCGAAGGAACCGCTTGAACCTTATAATCTGAGATAGAAAAATTTGCGAGAAGGAATAGGAAGTTAGCTAGGGAACTGGCTAAGCAAGGAGAAGAGGATCCAAATCTTGAGGAAAGCGAGCAAGGAGTGGAAGAAGGACATACAACCGATCATTCTGAACATTCTCGAATCAAACGGAAATGGAAGGCATTGAACAATCCAAATCAGTACCTAATCCATTTGTTAATCCCGTTATCAATAATGCCAATAATGTGAATGCAAATGTTAATAATGAGAACCAAGCCCTAGTCCAAGGAGCGAGGCGCACTTTGCAAAGTTATGCAACGCCCACTATTGAACAATTCATTCCCGCTTATCGTAGCACCGCAAGATCTCGCGAAGTCTATCACCCTAGGCCTAATGTAATTCAAATGGTGACCAACTATTCCACTTTTCATGGAATCCAAAACGAGGATCCTGGTGTTCACGTGACTAATTTCTTGGAAATCGTTAGCACCGTGAAACCGAATTAATCCCGGAGGGGAACATTCGCTTAAGCTTTTCCTTTCACTTTGAAAGATAAAGCTAAGCAATGGCTTCTCTCTTTAGAGGTGGATCTATCACTACTTGGGAACAATTGTTGCAAAAATTCATGAATAAGTATTTCCCTTGGGAAAACCTTTAAGTTACGCCAAGACATCTTAGGATTTAAGCAACAACACTGGGAGAGTTTTGATCAAGCTTGGGAGCGTTTCAAGGAAGCTATGAGGAAGTGTCCTCATCATGACATCTCTCTTTGGCTTTTAATGCAAACTTTTTACCATGGGTTGAGAGAGACGAGAAAATTAGGGTAGACGCCTCCAAAGAATGGAGCGCTTGTTCTTTATCTCCCGAGGAGGCACAAGGAAAGATGGAACAAATAGCAATGAATAGCCAATGGGAGGCAATGACATAGCTCTTGTGAAGATGGCGATATATTCGATGATAGTGCATCTACCAAAATCTTAGAACAACTTTCTGCTTATCAATGATAAGGTAGATGGGATGCAAGAGAGGATGACAAGAGTAGAGAAAGGGGTGAATCGAGGTAGCACCTCAAGGTGAGAATGCTTGAACCCAAGAAGCCAATTATGTCGGAGGAGGATACTGCACTCCAATCATAACCATCCTGGATTCCGATATAGTGACATAAATGCGAGGAGAAAGGCCTAAACCACCTACCCCTTATGTACCACAAAGAGACTAAAACTTTTGGTTGGGAAGTCTGCGATAGAAAAAGCGAGTAATGTCGCCACCGATAATATGGGACAACTTTCAAAATCTATGGCCGAGTTAGCCACTAACTTTAGCCAATATTGTCGAAAGACAGATGCCAAGGTAACCAACCAGGAAGCTCTAGTCCAAAATCTCACGCACTGGTAGGACAACTAGCCGAGCAAGTCTCAACTAGACCTCCTGGAGGGCTTGCCAAGCAACACCGAGAAGAACCCTAAGGATTTGAATGCGATCATGACAAGAAGTGGAAAAGAAGTAACTCCACCATCCCTGCAAGAGAAAGTCATAAAGAATAAGGATGGTGAGCCAAGCAATGAGACTAATACTTCCGAATCTTTGCCTGAGCAAAGAACATATAAAGAACCTGCTGGCCCTAGAGTTGAACTTTTTGATAACAAGTACCCAATTTTCACTGATGTCGATCCTTCAACTCTACCTTATCCTCCACCAAAGCCGAAACCTAAGTTTGATAATAAGAGGTATAAGAAGTTCGTGGATATGTTTAGTAAGTTGCAAATCAATATACCCCTAGTTGAAGCACTGGCTGAAATGCCTGAGTACACCAAGTTTTTAAAAGACGCCGTCTCCACTAAAAGGAAACTTCTAGATTTAGAGACCATATGCCTTAATGAGGAGTGCTCAGCCATTCTTCAACATAAGTTACCCCCGAAATGCAAAGATCCGGGAAGTTTTCTCATTCCCTGCACCATAGGTAACGTATGTCTGAACAAAGCTTTGTGTGATCTAGGAGCAAGTGTGAACCTGATGCCACTATCTATTTTTCGGAAACTAGGCATGAAGGATCTTAAGAAGACCTCAATCACACTGCAGTTAGCTGACCGTTCTGTCAAGGAACCGTGTGGGGTGGTTGAGGATGTGCTAGTGAGGGTTGAAAAGTTTGTATTCCCTGTCGACTTTGTGGTATTAGATATGGAAGCTAACTACGAAGTGCCATTGATTTTAGGGAGACCTTTCATGGCCACTAGTAGAACGCTAATTGATGTTTACAAAGGCGAGTTGGTATTAAGAGTGAATGAAGAGAGAGTTGCATTCAATGTCTTTGATACTATGAAGCAACCTGATGATGGAGAAGATGCATGTTTCATGTTGGATTCCATCGATAGGATCATTCAAGAATTTCAACAACATGAAAGTATCAAGGATTTCTTGGATGCTGTCTTGGAAGAAGAGGATGAAGTCAAGTACATAAGTAGTGAGGAGGAGAAGATGATATGGCCGGGGATGTAGTAGAGGAATCCCAAGGCCTGTAGAGGAAGTAAGTGCTGCGGAGATTGAAAGATTCTATCATAGACCAACGTGGCATAAATACTTTGAACTCAAACTCACTGGTCAAAAGCTGAAGACCTCTTTGGAAGAACCTCCCACAAATTTGACTTTAAAACCTCTTCCTGCGAATTTGAAGTATGTATTTCTTCAAGATGAGACTTTGCCGCTAATTATATCTTCATCCTTGACGGACTTACAAGAGGAGAAACTAATGAGAGTTCTGAGAGAGTACCGCGGAGCATTTGGATGGACCATAGCTGACGTCAAGGGCATTAGTCCTAGCGTATGTATGCACAAGATCTCCGTGGACCCGAAAAGCGGTTGTTGCACAACCTCGAGGCGTTTAACCCCGCAATTAAAAGACGTGGTTAGGGATGAGGTTATAAAAATGCTAGAAATGGGAATTATATTTCCAATTGCCGATAGCGAATGGGTAAGCCCTATCCACGTAGTTCCCAAGAAGGAGGATTGACGGTGCAAGCCAATGAGTTGAATGAGTTAATTCCTGTGAGGCTAATCACCGGTCATCGAGTGTGCATAGACTTTAGGAAACTAAATGACGCAACTCGTAAGGACCACTTTCCTCTTCCCTTCATCGATCAAATGCTCGAGAGACTGAGCGGGCATGCTTTCTATTGTTTTCTTGACGGGTATTCGGGATACTATCAAATCCACATCTCACCCGAGGATCGTGAGAAAACGACATTTACATGCCCATATGGGACATTTGCTTATAATCGAATGCCATTTGGATTGTGCAACGCCCCCGCGACATTTCAACGGTGTATGATGTCACTGTTTGCGGACATGGTGGAAGATTTCTTGGAAATCTTTATGGATGATTTCTCCGTATTTGGAGACGATTTCGATTCATGTCTCACACATCTAGCACGAGTGTTGAAGAGATGTGAAGAGACTAATCTTGTGCTTAACTGGGAGAAGTGTCATTTGATGGTTACGGAAGGTATAGTACTAGGTCACCGTATCCAAGAACGGTATAGAGGTGGATAGAGCTAAAGTCGAGGTGATCGAGAAACTACCTCCACACCTACTAATCTTAAAACTTTGCGAGGTTTTTTAGGCCACGCCGGATTTTATCGTAGGTTTATCAAGGACTTTTCCTAATCTCTAGACCTCTTACCGAATTATTGGCCAAGGATGTACCATTCGTGTTTTCTAATGAGTGCATAAAAGCCTTCAACGAAATAAAAAGTAGATTGATTACTGCACCCGTCCTAGTCGCACCGGATTGGGATCTTCCGTTTGAACTGATGTGTGATGCAAGTGATATCTTTGTTGGCGCCGCTTTGGGTCAAAGAAAGGATAAGATTTTTAGGCCCATTTATTATGTAAGCGGACTTTGAATGCTGCCCAAAGAAATTACGCCACAACGGAGAAGGAGCTTTTGGCCGTTATCTTCGCTTTTGACAAGTTTAGATCGTGCTTAGTAGGATCTAAAGTCACCAGTATGGATGACCATGCGGCTCTTAAGTATCTCCTAGCAAAGCAAGATTCAAAGCCGAGATCATTGAGATGGATTCTATTGTTTGCAAGAATTTGACGTAGAAATCCGAGATAAGAAAGGAAGTGAGAACGTGGTGGCCGATCATCCGTCGCGCTTACAGCTAGAGGATGGTGAGGAATTGCCTGAAATAGGAGAATCTTTCCTGATGAACAACTTTTCTCCATCACCACCATCGGAGGACATGATGATTGTCTTTGCAGCTTCTTCGCGAATAGAGGTTGTGAAGGAGAAGAAACAACCGTGGTTTAGTTTGTTTGTCAATTATCTCTCCATAAAAGTACCGCCACCGAATCTCACTGTCCAAGAAAGGAAAAAATTCTTTAAAGATCTTAGACACTATTATTGGGATGAGCCTTATTTGTTTAAGCTAGGATCTGATAATGTTTTTCGAAGATGTGTGCCCGAGGAAGAGTATAATGATATCCTGAAGCATTGTCATTCGTATGAAGTTGGAGGACACTACGGGGAGATAAAATCATGCCAAGGTCCTCCAATGCGGTTTTTATTGGCCGACATTGTTTAAGGATGCACACCAATATGCAAGAGGATGTCATGCTTGTCAAATGACAGGTAATATTTCTCGGAGGAATGAGATGCCACTCAAGAGTATCTTAGAAGTAGAACTTTTTGATGTTTGGGGAATAGATTTCGTTGGGCCCTGAACTTCATCATTATCTAACCGATACATCTTAGTTCTTTGTTGATTTGTATCCAAATGGGGTTGAAGCCATTGCTTCCCTACTAACGATGCTAGGGTTGTGGTTAGATTCTTGAAAAAGAATATTTTTACAAGGTTTGGGACGCCGAGGCGATTATAGCGACAATGGTAGTCATTTTTGTAATAAACCTTTTGAAAGGTCGATGATTAAGTATGGGGTTCGACATAAGCTAGCAACCGCATATCACCCCAAACTAGTGGACGGTAGAAGTCACCAATCGAGAAATCAAGCGTATCCTGGAGAAACTTGTCAATACAACTAGGAAGGATTGGTCGTTACGTTTAGACGACGCTTTATGGGCATATAGGATCGCATATAAAACCTCGATTGAATGTCACCGTATAGGATTGTTTTTGGAAAAGCATGTCATCTACTGTGGGCTGGAGCACCGGGCCATGTGGGCAACACGAATGCTAAATTTTGATGAGACATTGGCCGGTGAGAAGAGGATGTTAGAATTAACTCGCCTGGAGGAGTTTCGTTTAGAGGCATACGAGAATGCCAAAATTTTCAAGGCTAGCGCATGCGAAGAAGTTCCATGACAAAAAGATTCTAGATAGGACCTTTCAAGAGGGTGATCTGGTTCTCTGCACAACTCGCGCTTAAGGCTCTTTCCGGGCAAGTTAAAATCAAGATGGTGTGGCCCATTTCAAGTACAACGAGTTTTTCCTTCCGAGCGGTGGAATTATTCAATTTCAAAACGAGTCCAGTTTTGTGGTCAATGGACATCGTATTAAGCATTATCACGGGCTGCCGCCAGAGGCTGAGGAGGAAGTCTTGTACCTCGAGGACCCTGTCTATGAATAAACCATCTTGAGCTGAGTCGAGCTAGCGACTTTAAATTTAGAACTACTACCTATAACTATCTTTTTGTAGCATGCGCCTATCACGGTTTTTTTCATCTCGCCATGTTCCGAGTCTAAGTTCGGAATAAACGAGGTTTTTTCCTTGATAGCCGTCATGTGAGTTTTTTCTTTTTTTTTATTTATTTTAGGTTTAAATCCCTTTTGGTCTTGTCCTTGGCAGTATAAAGTAAAGTGGCTTAAACCGTTTTTAGATATCTATATCTAATTACTGCCACATTATTTTATAACTTCCATAGACATGGTATTTGACGATTTCGTGGAGCTTGTTTGTTTATACAGATGTGTCTCTCTCCACGCTGTGCCAATGATTACTCCGATATTGTTCCTTTACTTGGGAGCCGCTTTCGAGCTAAGTCTTTCATCTTGAACTCATTTATTTTTTGTCATTGAGGACAATGCCATGTTTAAGTGGGGCGGGGACTTAGCTATATATATGTATATTGTGCTATATGTTGCGATCAAGGAAACGGTACAATCGAGACAATATTGAGCCAAATTTTAAAAATTTTATGGATAAATGCCAAGTTGTTTAACTCGTACCCTTAAACTTGTGAAGTTCTTATACTTAGAATTAATAGGACATGAACCAAGTTGCGTGAGTACGTAGTCATATTATACTTTTGCGATAAATTGTTAGTAGACTTAAGGATATTCATGCCAACAATTGCAAGTAGTTAGGTATTGTTCAATTACTCGACATATGAATCGCTTAGTACCGCATGAGTTATAATAATTGAAAGAAGTATGTGTACAATGCGTAGATAAGTGGTTATGAGGACCTAATGTCGATATTTGTCGACTGATGTATTCTGATCTTCTAGCCAACAAGAGCGGAGTAATAAGCTTGGGACGTACCTGTGTTTTGACAATGCATTAAAACACTGGGCTTGTAGAAAATTACCAAAGTAGCCTGCAAGCTTGTGGTAATATTCGGTGCTATGCATGATCTAAGATAGGAGATACTCATTAAAAAGTTTTCTTCCTTGAGATTAGTAGTATTCAAACATATGCAAAAATTGAAAATATTAATTTTTAGAGGCTTGAGTAGTACTCGGTCTCCAAGTCCAAAACCCTATAGATACGCTCTTGCTTATTGTTCTAGTGCTTTAACCATTGCGAGGCATAAGAAGTATGAATGCTTGATGTTGGTGAATTTAGATATGAAGTCTGCATAAACTCTAAATCTGGCTACATTTATATAAAACCAACGCACATGCACACAATCACTTCGATTCATAGCGAGTAGTGGATAATGCTTATCTTATGAGCATGACTGGTATGAGTTGACTCGGGTTTCTTGTGTAAGTATGAGTTGGCCACAGAAAATGTTGTCTTGGGAATGACTTATTGATGCTTTGTTCGGGACGAAGCAAAGTTTAAGTGGGGGCATTTTGATGACGGTTAAAATATACCTATTTATGTCATCAATTATAACCTTAAATCGAGTCAATTATATATATTTCATATTTAATCACGTGTTTTTATTTATTATTTAATGATAAGTGATTATTAATATGATAATTGGTATTTAATTGCTTTTATTATAAAAGAGCAATTAATTGTGTGATAAATGCTGATTTTGCGAGATCACGATAAATCGGGAAGATAATCACCACACAATCGGGAGATCTCAAGATAAAAGAGAAGAAAATCGGAGCATTGAAGAAAAGATTAATCGACATCGGCAAACGAGTGAAGTGGGGAACAAGTCGACGAAACCAAGTGTGAAAACGCTGAAGAAGGTGGCTCGGTCGACCGAGCCATGCCATTCGGTCGACCGAGCGCGTGTAGGTTCGGTCACCCAAGCCTAAGGTGATAAATGCGTGTCAATCTTCCGGATTCTCCTATGTCGGCTACAACTCCTATATAAACAAAGAGCCTACGAAAATTGAGAAGACACACCACTACAACACAAACAATTTATGCAATTTTAGTTTTTAAGTTTTATTTTCTTTATGTTCGTTCATTGTGGATTCGCCGGATTCTCCGATTAGGAGCGCATTAAAGAGTGGGAGTCGCTCTCGCCTTCGAGGTATGACTATTCAATTATGCAATCTTTATTCGTAGATCTGTTGTGTTTTATTATGGAGTAATTTTACTTGTATTGATTGCGTGATGTAGATCTATTTACGAACCCATGTGTTTAGGTTAGAAACGTTAAGAAGTAGTCATGATTTGTTCCGACCACAGACGTGTTCGGTCGACTAGACGTGTCACTTTCGGTCGCCCGAGTCTTTGTCGTTCGGTCGACCGAGCCTGGCAATTTGTAGGCAATATCATGATCGGCTTCGACTCGTCGATTCTCCGAATTGGAATTAAAACGAGTAGTTAAACTCGATCAACTTAATTATTCGTCATCATAATTTAACATGAAACTCAAAAAGTGATTGTTACTTAGGATATAGATTGAATCGGCATCTAAAAGTACGCCTAACCATAGGAATGTTGCTTAGATGAGGTTACGGTTTATACCGGCATCCCTAGTTAAATAATTGTGTCGGGTTATATGAGATGGAGGCATTAAAAAGCGAAGTCACGTAATGGAGGCACGATGATTTAGATGGCCTAACCGAGCTAAATCTACCTTAGGGATGACTCCCGTAGTCGAATAATTAATCTTGAACGCTTGTTTTGTCTCGTTATCAACCTAATTCACATGAGGGAGTTATGATCTACTAGCGTAATCAATACTATTTGTCTAGATAATATCAACCGTATTATCCGTGTTTTAGTAGTCTTTGATTTGTCTTTGTGGTATTTTGTGTCTTGTGGTTGTCGCTATTTTATTTACAGCATTTAGTTGGTCGTAGACCGCCTTTTAATTTAAGTCCGATAAAGTAAGTTGTGTTTTGTTTGTGCCGAGTCTCGTGGGATCGACCTCGACTCTGTCTGGCTATACTACAATTGAACCTAGTTCTCTTGCTAGTGGGTTAGTAGGTCTCGAGTTAATAATTTAACTTGACCTCCATCAGTCTATTATGGTAGACTTACGGAGTTATCAACTTTACCTAAACGACCACACATCGCGATATGGTCTGGTGCCTAACCAAGAATGACATGATGTTTAGTCTTTTACTACTCAAGAATGTATTTTATTAGTTGTTAACTAGCCAGCTAAGTGTTTTCAAGTAAGCTCCCTCACATCTACTACTTTCTTTCCTAGACCACTAGGCATGGACAAGGCCTAGAAATTACACAGACATTGATTAAAAAACTAATTCATCAAATCACAAGCATGTCATGCTCTTCTGATGGTCCCGAACTTCAACTCTTAGGAAGAATCCATTCGGTGCTGGAACTGAACGCATCAGAAACTCAATCAAGGCTTGTTCATGTTCCTTTAAGGTTATTAGATCAAGAAACAACATTTAAAACTCATCTCATGGCTTAACAATATTTTACCCTGAACAGGGGTCAATGCATGCGCATTCTTTGGAATGCGTGCGTATTGAACGAGCAGAAACTTTCAGGAAGTTTCTATCTGGCTAATGCGTGTGCATTGCCTGCAATGCATAACATACTACCTGCATCAGCAATGCGTGCGCATTGCTAACCAATGCGTATGCATTAAGCGCAGAAAAGCCCTAATGCAGTACTTCTATACATTCATGCTTCCTACTCAATGCCAAACTTGTTCAACATCGAAAATACTCAGAAAATAGTAGAAAAACATGTTCTAAACATCCTATAGCATATCATAGCATAGCAACAACATATAAGCACGAATCCTTGCTACAAACCAACACTAACGCTCAACCTAAACATTGTAAAACATAATTACCCACTAGGAAGAGCCTTTTACCTTAATTGCCAGCAAGACCGAAAGCAAAGATTGAATCCTTTGACTCACATCTCCTACGACCAACCTGCGATAATTAAACGATATTCTACGATTAAAACAACCCTTTACAAAACCAAAGCTCGAACTTTTATCAAGAACAATCACGACTATGATTTTTAGGGCTAAAGAAAAAGCTTATGAAATAGGCAGATGTTGAATTCCAAAGTTTCGTAACATTGTGGTGATCATTTTTCTTTATTATGGCATCTTGAAACGATGAACGGATTGGCTGCACGGTTGAAGTCTTCGTTCCAGGAACCTCCTACGTTGCCTCTGTTTGCGTTGTGAGTTATAAGGGAAATAATGGATTACTTCCTTATATAGTTTCTAATTGAAACCATTAATTTAATAGTTAAATCCTTTATAATTAAATCTTTTTTTATTAATTTAAAATAGGATAAATAATAATTAGGTCATAGCGAAAATACCCAATTACTACTTTACCCTTTCTGAAAAGTCGGGATGTTACATTCCTCCCCCTTAAGAGGAGTTTCATCCTCGAAACTCAAATGTAAATGGGAGGTACTTGAACCTTGGACTTCGTCTCGTGTTCTAACTCTCATGTCACCTCTGCCGGTGTGTGCCTGCTGCACTGAACTAAGGCTAGTTGTACATCTTCTTTCTTAACTTCCTTCATCTACCGCTCTAATGTGCACTTGATTCTTCCGCATAGGCTAAAGTCTCTTCAACCATTTTGAGGTCAAATCTTGCTTCCACATCCAAGTCGGTTAAGAATTTCCCTATCACTGACACATGAGGGACGTCTTTACATACACTTCACCTTCAGCTTCAGACTCTAACAGTCTTCTTCTTCCATCTTCCCAACTCTTTTACCTGTCTTGAGCCATATCGAGGTTGCGAAAATCCACTTCAATCTTCTCATTGGCTTGCTGTATCAACTCTGGTCTCGTATTCTGTCATCGCTCCACTTCATCCCTGAAAACTGGCGTTCTACGCTTTCTTCTATATAGAGTTTCAAAAGGTGGCATCTGGACCCTGGCATGGTAACTAGTGTTGTAGACAACTATCCCTATCTTCATGAAGGATCATCAATAGTATTGTTCCAGCTCTTTGTACATCTGGTTGCTCCGGGATGACTGCAACTGCTAAGTGTGGCTCTATTCATCAATACGACATGAGCTCGCTGTAGAACTGCAATGATCCCAGCTAAAGGACTTTTGAGATTCTTAGGGGATGGAGGACATGCATTTTCCGTACTTTCTCTCTGACAATCTGATCCAATCCTTAGGCCAATTAGGGTTCTCTTGGAAAAAAATAAATAAAGTTGAAAAGTGACAAGTTGAGTACTATGGTGGTATGTCAACTAGGTAAACCAAAGAAAGGTAAAATGAACTTGAAATAAAAGAGGTAATGAGATCTTACGTAAGCCCATAGAAAGTGGAGACATTTAAGGGAAACGTCATAGGTTGGACTTGGGAACATTTAAGATAAGAGGAAAAGGGTATTGGACTTTAGAACGTCCGACAAGTTACCTTAGTTGATAAACATTTGGTTAACGAAATGGTTGTTGGCGAACCAGGAGAATCCTCAGTTCGCATGGATGTCGTTGAGCAATCATCATACAACAGAGAACAAAGTAAAGGTGCAAGGTCAAGCACCAGAAAGACTAAACACTTTAGAAATCAAAAAGAGGGCAATAATCTCAACTTGAAGGAGTTATGGGGCCAAATTGAGTATGCCCAAATGGTCTCCTAATGGAATAAAACTTGTCAAGAAATGTTGAAGTTTGCATAATTCAAAGAGGGGTTAGGTAATTTCAAGTTTGAAAGAGGGTAGAAATTTCCTCAAGGTGTTGTAAAGAAAGGTCAAAATTTTGAAAAAAAAGGTCTGCGATAAACAAGCTTTTGAGTGAAGGAGAAAAAGACACTTAAGAAATGTCAGATAAAGTTTGAAAGATCGTTGATGATCCAATTCAAGGGTTCAAAGTTGCACTACTCGAGAGGAATAGTACACTGCCAAGGAATAAATGCTCAAGGTTATTCCTAATACGGGAGTGAAAAGGTTAAAATGAAATAGACTTTTCAACCGGTGTAAAAAAATTGTAATAGAAACGTCAAAACAGAATATGGAGTGTCAAAAGGTGTGTCTGGCGGTTCATGGATCTAAATGGCCTGAATCAGATTTAAAGCTGAAAAGGCACAAGGTGCATTAATCTGGATTGGAATTAATAAAAAAAAAATTTATTTCAAATCATGACCGGACGGAATGGCCCGAAAGGCATCTTGGTAAACGACTACAATATGCCTGAAAATGGGTTAGCATAGATCGCCAGAAGATCAAGGGTAATTAATTGAAAAGGAATGTCATGTTAGGTGTTGGAGGGATTTTGCATCATTAAACAAAAGAAAATTTATAAACCCTAACTACCATGCAAAACTAACTCTAACCGGCCGAATACCGGGTAATTGATAGTAGAGCGAAGTGAGAAAGGGTCGATCCACGAGGGGTGGGATGTTGAATCTAATTTCACTAATTCCTTTCAATTGTTACTTAGGAAAAACGAGTAAACGAAAGAACAAATAAAATAAACGAAAGAGCAATTAAAATAAATCTAACCTACGAAATAAAATAACACAACCTAAACTAAACTAAAGATACATGGGATCAAACAGTGCACAAACCAAGTGATTTCAATCCTAGTTCATCTCATGATTTTAATTCAAATTGTGGTTTCACCTTTACACGAGATACAAATCCCTAATCTCTTAGTGAATCCGTATTCTCAAGCTATGAAATCCTACTCTCGTAGTGAGTCCAATTTATCAATCTCTCATCTTCCGAATGTTAAGATCGATTTACCAAACAAAACTCGGTGTAGATTCAGGTTAACTCTCGTATTTTAGAATCTAACAACCTAGATAATTAACCAATTAATTTGTCACATAATTAATGATTAAAGATCCTATCTTTCTATGGTGATCTAGTCTACGCAACTTCCGTATGTTGTAAACGTATCAATAGCAAACTGATCTCTCGATCTAATTCACATCATAGCATCAAAATCATAGAACGATACAAAATAAATTAAAGATCATAAAAAACGAATAAGGACTGAATAAATTAAATAAATAAACTCACGTAGTTTGGTACATGATTGAATCCATGAATCGAAAACGGAAGAAAAACGACATCCTAATCTAACCCGGATCACCCGAGCACAAGGCTTGGGTGACCGGCCTTGAAGCTCCCAAGTTGCCGCCCTGCTGCTGTGATTTGCGGCTGAATGAATTGTGTTTTTAGGGTTACAAGTCTGCTGCTTTTATAGAGGAGTATGTCGGGCCGGATAATTAGGAATATATGCGGTCTGAATAATCCAAAAATCTTAAGTCGGTTTGGGTTGGAATTTATTGGAATAAAACTTCTAAAATTCATATCTTGAGTTGTAGACCTCCAAAAATTATGATCCGAATGTCATAAAAAGCTCTCGGAAAAATCTACAACTTTCATTAAGGACTCTTCTTCGAAAACGCCTTTTGATTAGCCCGTCAGTATTACGAGTCGTTTTCGGGATTTTCCCAAACTTTATTTCATCTTCATCCTCTTGTATCTCTTTCTTTCCACTTTAATCTTCAATCAAACATCATTTAGACCTCTTCCATTCCACATTTGTGCACCTAAAAGATGACAAAACCGAGCAAAACGTAAAACCATACAAAATAGATAATAAAACCACGATATTTACTCGATTTTGCATTTTAACTATTCAAAACGTCATTTGCTCAATTAATCGATTATAAGCTCGAATTCTACGAAAAACATCCATATATGGGGAATATTGATATAAAATATATCCTTATAAAACGTATAAAATCACCCTTAACATTAGGCTTATAAATTTGATTGGCAAAAAGAAGATATGCATACCCTAGAAGATTATGCGGCATTAGGTGAAAAATTTAGAACATCGACACTACCCTTTGGAGGAAAGCTGAGAATGAACGCAAATATGAAGAATGTTCTGTCATCAGAAGGATCAGTCAAATTTGAGTTTGAAATGAAGGACAGGAGTGCAACAATGCGGAATTGAAGAGAACTCATTTCTCGATTTGAAAAGTAAGAAGGTGTGTACTTGTTTAGAGAAAAAGGCTTATGAAGATATGTTTCTGGGGTAATTCATGACAACATGTGGAGAGGATTTGTTGAGCTTAAAAATCTCAAGTGTGGGATTAAATGGTGAAATAAATTACCAGAAGGGGAGACTTGAATAAGGGCATGAAAAGGGTCTGAACATCAAACATGACATACTGGAGGATAGCATCTTGGTTCTCGTTTATAACTGCTAGAGAAACAACGATGTTAAATTTACAAACATCCCACAAAGAGGCCTATCCTAGGGGAAGATCACTTCGGAAAAACTTCTAAGACGAAAAAATCGTAACTTATTACTCTCTTAGCCCAAACCCTAAGTCAAAGATGTGATGATTCCTTTTAGGTTGTTGTGTATGAGAATTACTCCAGATCTGATATTATCAACTTGTACAGCCCAATCGAAAAAGAATTTGAGCACAATCCCAAGAGAAAATATTTAAATACTGGAGGAACCCAAGTGATATAAAAATATTAGAATTTTTGAATGAGAGAGAGTTGGTCAAAACAATTATTTTTGCTGAATGCACAAGCTATCAAAATTTCCAGATTGGTAAACACTGACTTAAATTACAGATTGTGGTCAAACGAAAAGAAATCGGAACTCGATTCCAAAAGGAAAGTTGTAGATGAAAGTGTTTTTTGCAACATATCAAAAATTCAGGTCATTTGAAGGTATTTAACCTGTTCAAAACAGAAGAAGAAGTGGAAGTGCTGTTCCAGATTTTCTGGTCAGAGTGTCCGGCATTATCATGGATTTTATGAACAGTCCACTTTGAAAACTGAATTGATGTAAAGAGAGAGATTGTAGACACAACAGTGTTCTATCTTGCTGAAAATTTTCAGAATTTTTTGAGCAGGGGAAATGACTTTACATGAAAGGAAAACACGGAAATAGAAAGCATTCACTCATGTTGGATAGAGCCAATTACGAGGATGATAAAACTATGTGCCAATGGAAGAAACCTTTAACACTAAATATTGAAAAGAGTGAGAAGCACTTGGAAGAGAAAGGATTGTATATGGAGTTCATGTGGAACCCATCTCGAGCAAAGCAAGGTCAAAGAATTTTGGTAAACATAAACAAAGGAATAGTGAAAAGAGAAAGAGGAGGATTTGTAGAGTTGAGTCAAACATCATTCTCTACAAAATTAGGCCAAGCCAAAAGTAGGCTTAGATTTTCAAGGATAAAAAAAATGGAGAGATTTCAATAGGGAAAGTAAGGAAAAAGGAATCAACCAAGAGGACCTCGACTTTAATGTGTAGGCATAAGACTCCGATCCCAAAACTTTACTTAAAGGGGTTTTACTTAATCCTATGTGACAAGTTATGGTTTGGAAACTTCAAAAGAAGAGAGGGTTTCTACTACGGATCCTTGAAGGAACAAAACCTGAGGGAATCACATAAAAGATGAGAGCTGAGGACTCAACTTAACCTTCGTCTAAGAAGACTCTTCACTTGGTCCTAGTGCAACCTAACCACGGTTTAAGAATTCTTAGTCTTACGAGGGTTTACCACCAAGATCAGGAGAGATCAGAAAGGTTCTAAAAGTTCTAAGGAAATCTTATCTTAGAAAAAAGAAGCCTAGGACGGCAAGGATGCTTCGATTGATACAAACCGTTGTAACGCCCTGCTCCCGGATACCGAGCCCTTATACGGAAGATAAATGTTCACCGCGTATAACATTAAATAAATCTAACCTTATACGCAAGGCTCTACGTAGTCGTATCAAATGAAGAAAACGAAGCACAAAAGACCCGGGTAAAATCATAAATGCTACTATGAATAGAAAGGAACCATACTAAAGATAAATACTTAAAATTACAACGATGAAAAACCAAAGTCTTTCACAATATGAGGTCTCAAAAGTACAAACTTAACTTACAAAAGTCTAGAAGTAAAAGTACAACAAGTCTAAAACTAAATACAACTTAGACTAGAAAAACATTTACAAAGGAATTAAAGAAGTGCATCATCAAGGCATCAACGGCCTTAGAAGTCGTCATCTACTCTTGGTTAACCTGTCCGCCTTCCCACGCCACAATGCACACAAAAGAAACATGCAAAGGAGGTAAGTACATAGGTACTTAGCAAGAGTGAGAAGCTAATGAATAATTAAACTTTACAACTAAAAGGTTCATATAGTTAGTTAAATTATCTTTATGTGACCAACACACTCTGAGGTTCACTTCATTCTAATCAACATGTTGTGACTAATGATTTATAGCTTAGCTTGTCTTTGTTACATCAGTATTCATGGGCACTACGCATGGTGTAACTCACCACGAAGTAGGTGCAACATATTGGTGGATCACACCAATAACCACATAAGTCTATTCTGGTAGACTCCGATAGTGTACACGTTTAGTGAAGTCCCTCCGCACCTGGAGTCTATTATGGTAGACTTACGGAGTTATCCACTTTATCTAAACGCTCACACATCGCGATATGGTCTGGTGCCTAACCAAGAATGACATGATGTTTAGTCCTTTACTACTCAAGTATGTATTTTATTAGTTGTTAACTAGGCACCTTAGTATTTTCAAGTAAGCTCCCTCACATCTACAACTCTCTTTCCTAGACCACTAGACATAGACAAGGCCTAGAAATTACAAAGACATTGATGAATTCTAATTCATCAAAGCACAAGCATGTCATGCTCTTCCGTCGGTCCCGAACTTCAACTCTTAGGAAGAATCCATTCGGTGCCGGAACTAAACGCATCAGAAACTCAATCAAGGTTGGTTCATGTTCCTTTAAGGTTATTAGATCAAGAAGCAACATTTAAACTTATCCCATGGTTTAAAACAACATTTTCCCCAGAACAGGGTCTATGCGTGCGCATTTCTTGGAATGCGTGTGCATTGAACGAGCAAAAACTTTCAAGAAGTTTATGTCTGTCCAATGCGTGCACATTGCTCCTGCACAAAATAGAATAGAACAACCTGCATCAGCAATGCATGCGCATTGCTAACCAATGCGTACACATTGAGCGCAGAAAAGCACTAACTCAATACTTCCGTACTTTCACGATTCCAACTCAATTCCAAACTGGTTCAACATCGAAAATACTCAAAAAAAAATAGTAGAAAACATGTTCTAAACATCCTATAGCATATCATTGCATAGGAACAACATATAAGCACGAATCCTTGCTACAAACCAACACTAACGCTCAACCTAAACATTGTAAAACGTAATTACCCATTAGAAATAGCTTCTTACCTTAATTGCCAGAAAACCGAAAGCAAAGCTTGAATCCTTTGATTCACAAATCCTACGACCAAACTATGATAATTAAACGATATTCTACGATTAAAACAACCCTTTACACAACCAAAGCTCAAACTTTTATCAAGAGCAATCATGACTGTGATTTTTAGGGCTAAAGCAAAAGCTTACGAAATAGGGAGATTTTGAATTCCAAAGTTTCGTTACGTCGCAATAATCACTTTTCTCTATTACGGCATCTTGAAACGATAAAGGGATTGGCCGCACAGTTGAAGTCTTCATTCCAGGCACCTCCTACGTTGCTTCCTTGTTTGCCGTTTAGAAGTTGCGTTGTGAGTTATGAGGGAAATGATGTGGATTATTTCCTTAAATAGTTACTAATTAAATCCATTAATTAAATAGCTAAATCCCTTTTAATTAAATCCTTTTTTATTATTTCAAATAGGATAAATAATAATTAGGTCATAGCGAAAATACCCAATTACTACTTTACCCTTTTTGAAAAGTCGGGATGTTACAAGTGTTAAGGAAGAATTATGGAGCGGACCGGTTAAAGGACTGGGCCTAGGGTATTCTAGAAACTTCTAAGTTAAGTCGGAAGAGAGAAAAAGATAAAATTGCCCTCGCTTGAGCGAGCACTCCGCTGACTAAGTGAGCATTCTAGAAGCCGCATAAAGATGCTTTCTTGGACAAGGGGTAGTTTTAGGGTTTTTAAGTCGGTTTTACCACAATATATAAAAGCACCAGGCCTCAGTTTCAATGTAGAAGTGTGGCACAAGTTCACAAGACAATTACATTATATGCAATAAAAGTTTGTGCTTTCTTTCTTTTATTTACTATGAGTGCTAGTCACGGATCCGATGGATTCTCCACCTAAGGAGCGATATGCGGAGGATCTACGCTTGGCTTCGAATGTATGATTTTTCGGCTTTCTAGATGTAGATCAGTCGTTATATTGTGATTAGTTTGTTTTAATTGTTTTATATTATTCATTCTATGTAGTAGTTAGTTTATTTACCGCATTTATGGGTAGATCTTAAGCATTGATGGTGAAATCATGAAATAGAGGTTGCGTTCTCTCGATTGGGTGACGGACTATATCAATCAATCGTATACCTAGAAAATCATGTTTCATGATAATCAGCACTAGCTACGTTGAATATTCAATTTTAATCTATGTGTTTTATCCTAATCAACTATCTGGATGTTATCGTAAATTAGCATAAAGGACTTACAGAGAAGTGCTAGTTAAGACATGGTTTATTGATCTTTGAGAACGTGCTAGTCATTGTCGATAGCTGCCTGAAGAGGTTCTCGGTATTAAGCCGGCTATCCTTAGATGTTATTGCATGTGGACTAATACGGTCTAAGGTAGGTCAGGGTCATATAGGCACCTACAGTCTTTCGAAATAAAAGTAGCGTAATATTATGGGTTAGCACCCGTAGCTGACATTGAATTACAATTTAACAACGGGGAAGATAAATGCATAAATTGCGGGAAATAACTAAATACTAATAGTTAGGACTAATCTTTAGAAACTTATAGAAACATATTTGTGTTATTTATGTGTCACTGTTGTCACAATTGTTACCATTGTTTGCTCCGCACCTTTGTTGGCCGTTGACCTACCTGATTGTTCTTAATCTTTAGTTAGTTATAGTCTTTCGAGTCACTGTGGATTCGAAACCTTGATTCGACTTTGCTATACTATGATAGATATAGTCCTATTGCTAGTGTTAGCTGGCTGCACCGCGACATCAAGTTTTTCTGGCGCCATTGCCAGAGACTCGTGTCATGACTATTTTTAGATTGAGATTGAGAATCTGTATATATACGATTTCTATGAATATTATAGTGTGTTTAATTGTCTCTGAATACTCGAGTCGTAACAATGTCTGTTCTGTTCGATTCTGGAGAAAAAATTCACCCGATTAGGCAAGACATCCGTCCAACTAATCGAGCTTTCTGGAATTAGTAGAATCGGTTTTGTTTAGTCAGAGTTGAGTCATTAGTCAAAGTCTGTATTTTTGTGTTTGGCTAGGTGAGTGTAATAGCCGCCGAGGCAAGTATCTAACTGTTTTTCTTTGTTTTGTTCAGATAGCAGTACGCCACACATAGTTCAGCAGCCAAACTAGAACAATTTATACCCGAGATCAAGAAATTAACTAAGGAAAAGCTCATATTAGCAAAAGAATCAACAGAACAAATAGAAAGGCTAGTTTATGGCTTGAGTACCCACGGAGATGACCAAAGTGAGGACAAGGATGAAGAGATTCTAACTTTGGAAGAACCAGACGAAATGATGGTAGCAAGAAACAAATTCAATGGAGGAGATGGAGCAAACGGTGTCAAGAATGGAGCAGTTATACCTGAAGAAAGGAGAACTCTACAGAGTTATGCCCTGCCAACAATCGAGTAGTTCTTGCCATCGATTGTTCAACCTGAGACTGCGGCTGAGGTTTTCCACCCGAAGCCGAATGTGATCCAGATGGTGACCAATTACGCTACCTTCCATAGAGTTCCAAATGAATATCCTAGTGCTCATGTCACCAATTTTCTTGAGATAAACAGCAATGTTAAATCGGCAAGTGTTCCAGAGCAAAGCAATGTCTTTTCTCTCTAGCAACATGATCCATCCAATCATGGACGGACTTACTACAGAAATTCATGAACAAGTACTACCCACTTGGGAAGTCACTGCAAAAGAGACAAGAGATTATGAATTTCATGTAGAAACCAAGAGAAAATTTTGACAAATCATGTGAACGATTTAAGGAGGCGCGATGTATATGCCCACACCTTGATATCACTTTTCCCGTATGCATGTATAGTTTCTATCACGGATTACGGCCAAGTGAGAAAATAAGAGTAGACGCGTCAAGCAATTGGTTCTTTGTGTTGTTATCACCAGATGAAGCCCTGCAGAAGTTAGAGCAGATATCACTCACAAGTCAATGAGAACGCATGAAGTCGAGACTGTCCGATCAGCTGAAGGTGTTTTGAGAGAGGACATCTCTCAACAAATCTTATACCAGCTCTTGGTAATCAATGAGAAGATGGATGGCATGCCAGAACGCATAGCCAAAGTGGAAAAATAATCAAGGGATTGAGACATCCAACACCGAGTATGTGAGCTATATAGGAAGGCAAGGAAACCCTTATGAGGGTGGATATCGCCCAGGATTCAGATATAGTTATTTAAATGGTGGCGAGAGAGCGAAGCAATCTGGAGGTTTCATACCTCAACAAAACAAACCCGGTGGTTGGGAAACACTATGGATAAGTTGAGTTCAACTGTGACCGAAAGTGTCAGCAGCTAACGAAGTCCATGAGTGAGCTTAGGGCAAACTTCACACAATATTGTCAGAAAAATGAAACAAGACAGACAAACCAAGAAGATCTAGTGTAGAATTTGCCACAACAAGTGGGACTAATTTCGGAATAAGTGTCAGCTCGTCCTCCGGGGGGATTACCAAGTAACACTGAGAGGAATCCAAAGGACGTGAATGCCATCATGACCAGAAGTGGAAAGGAATTACCTAGACCGACGATTAAAGATGCACCAGAGAGTCAGAACCAGAACGTGGAAGAATCTAGAAGAACAAGGGATCCGATTAGGAGGGACTTCAGTCAGACTAATCAAGCGTCTGCAGATCTAGCAGACGATCAGGGCGAGCAATAACAGGAAACTTGTAAGTCTTATACTATTAATCCTGCGTCTTTACCCTATCCCCCTTGTAAATCTAAACCGAATCACGATGATGCCCGCTATAAGAATTTTATAGAGATGTTTAAGAAGTTGAAAGTAAATATCCTTTCAGTAGAAGCTCTGCCCGGAATGCCAGAGTATGCTAAATTTCTGAAGAAAGCAGTTTATACTAAGAGGAAGTTATTGGATCTTGAGGCAACGAGGAATGCTATACATTTTTGCAACGCATACTGCCTCCTAAATGTAAGGATCCTGGGACCTTCCTCATACCTTGTACCATTTGAGGTGTATGCCTAAATAAATCTTTATGTGATATTGGAGCAGGCGTCAATATGACGCTGCTGTCCATTTTTCAAAAGTTAGGCATGAAGGAGCTCAATGAGACATCAATAACCCTACAATTAGGTGACGGATCCATGAAACAACCACGTGGTGTGGTAGAGGACGTGCTAGTGAAGGTGGACAAATTTGTGTTTCTTGTTGACTTTGTGGTGTTGGACATGGAAGCTAATAGTGATGTACCTCTAATCATAGGAATACCTTTACTAGCGACTAGCATGACTTTAATAGATGTCCACAAAGGAGAATTGATATTAAGAGTCAATGAATAAAGTGTGGTTTTCAATGTGTTGACGATGATGGGATACGCAAATGATGAAAGAGAAGCATGCTACATGCTAGATGCCATTGATGAACTTGTTCTTAAGTTACAACAAAGAAGTGGCACTAGACCACAAGTAGCGGAAACTTTTCTTTTAAAGTAAAGAGAAGCTGAAAGTGATTAGGAGACCTGGCCGGGGTGCAACGAAAGACGTTTGCAAGAAGTGGAGCCTGTGTCTTATGTTAATACGGGTAGATCAATTCATAGACCTTCGTGGCACAAGTTCTTTGCTTTGCAATTGACTGGTAAGTTACTGAAATCATCTTTGGAGGAACAACCAAGGAATTTAACGCTAAAACCTTTGCCCTTACATCTGAAGTACGCGTTTTTACAAAAGGATACTCCCCCCTTATAATTTTATCATCATTATCACCTTTAGAGGAGGAGAAACTATTGAGAGTATTGAGGGAACATAAAGGAGCCTTTGGGTGGACTATAGCAGATATCCGAGTGTTTAGACCCTCTATATGTATGCATTAGATCTCTGTAGATCCTTAGAAGAAAGCTGTGTCTCAACCTTAGAAAAGGTTGACACCCATCATACATTTAACACTATCATACATGAATTCCAATGAAAAAAACATAATACTATCATACATGAATTCGAATAAAAAACTATAACATTATCATAAATATAACACTAGCATACATGAATTCGAATATAAAAAGCAACACTATCATTCATATAACACTATCATACATGAATTCGAATAAAAAATAATACTATCATCAGGGGCAGAGCCAGGATTGTGGTTTAGGGGGAGGGGGGGGGGGGGATTCTAAAAGATAATTGTCGTGGAAAAAGTGTTTAAAAAAAATTACTCTAGTTACAAATAAGAAAATTGATGTGATTTATATTATAAAAATATATTGACTATATTGTTTTTTATCTTAATAATTGACATGAATTCCTTGACAAAAAAAAGTGTTGAAACCCTTGAGTTAAAAAAAATGTTGCTACAAGGGTTCGAACCTAGTCCTTTTCATATAAGGACTTAGCAACAGTCCAATAGACCAAGCACGCAATTGAGACATTTTGAGGAACATATAATCTATATTACATCATGTTTAACATATTACCGAATAGAAAGGGTATTTTAGTAATTTCGCAGAAAATTTAAGGGGGGCACGAGCCCCCCCTTGCCCCTTTATAAGTCCGCCCATGACTATCAGACATATTGTCATACATGAATTATCATTGAATTCCAATAAAAAAAATCGAAATTCTAAATTAAACCTAATTTAGCTTACAAGAGGTGCGTCGTCTCCAGCCACTGTGATAATATAGGTTGAAACAATTCCATGCTTGAATCACTTCCCATTAGTATCACATTCTCCGTTAAATTTAGTCGCACCTCCGTAAAAGTTCTGCGTGATTTTTTTGTTCAAATGAGGTGAATGTGGTGAATGGAGGTGAAACGACTCAGGTAAGGATAAGGTTTTCAAATTGCACGAGCCAGCCCGTTCAATTCTAAACGAGGCGACCCGGAATGTACGAGGAGAATTAAAACCCATGTCATATCCAACGAGCTGCCCCGTGACATTTGAAATCCAGCCTCCGCGTTCAAATTTGGGCGGGCTCGTTCAATTTTGAACACGCCTTACACTAATCCGGTACAAATTCAACGAGGCTTCTAAGGCTGAGCAAAATAACCAGTAAACCAATCAAAACCGTAAACCGATCCAAACCAATCCGAATTAACCAAACCAATAACAAACCAAATGAATTGGTTTGGTTTGGAACCTAACCGAATTGCATTTGGTTGGTTTCGGATATTTTTAATTATACTCAATCCAATCCAAACCAAACTTTTTATACATTAATTATATATATTACATCCATTACCCAACCGACCCAATATAACCATTTTTTTTCTTCAATATAACCCATTATATAACAATCTTAGACTCTCGGCCCACTTAGCCCAATGATAGAGTTTAGTGAAGTCTTTTGCTCTTTTGATGTAAATATGTAAATAAGTAAATGCATGTATGTTAGTATGCAACTATGAAGAATTGATTGTAGCTGAATTATATTGTAATGTGTTGTTACTTGTTAGTTATTTTAATTTTTTTTTCTCATTTTGGTTTGTAATTTATTTTAGTTTGGATGTAGCTATTTAGAATTTATGTAAAAAATGTTGGTATTGTCATGTTTTGTTTTGTTTTTTTTTTAAATTAGGCTTGTTAAACCGAAAACCAACACAATCCAAACCAAAACCAATTCGAACCAAACCATTGGGGTTGACTTCGTTTTGGTTTGGTTTGGGGAACGAATTATGGCGTCCTAAACCGACTAGAGTCCTTCAAAACCAACCCAAACCTACTCATACTAATCAAGCTCAAATTTCAGAGAGGCTTCCCACTTTTGGGCTTTCTGAAATTCAACGAGGCCATGTTTGGACCCGTGACAATTTGAACGGGACGAGATAAGCCCTTGACATTTCCAACTCCTGAACTTATCAGTCCAATCCGATCCGTCTACGTAATTACCCTCCTACAGTCACCTGATTTTATATATATATATATATATATATATATATATATATATATATATTTTATTTATTTATTTATTTATTTATTTATTTATTTAAATTTTTTTTTTTTTTTGAAAGACTGATTCTATATTTTTGTATGCAACTAGACATATCTAATCAACTTAAATATTTTTAGAAGAATTTATTTTTATTATTTACAATTTAGATTTTATATTTTTATTATTTACAAAGACTCCACCTATCTGTACTTTATATTCTCTTAAAATTACATATCCGCATAATTAGTGTCCGTATATCTCGTATCCACATATCCGTCGTCTTAATGGATGACCATTTTATCCTCGCTCATAGTTCGAGTCGTTACAATATCTTTTCAAAACGGAGAAAAAGGATTGCTACTATCAAAGCATGCAATCAATTGAATACAAACGTCGAGACGTCACCACTGCAGAAATCGGTCTGCTTGAGGAAAATAAGAGGGAGGAGGCCTCCTCCGTTCATGCAACAAAGCTGCAGCAGTAAGTGAACAGTAGTGCAGCACCTGATCAGCGTCGATTGTGGTCCACTGCTGCTTCGTTGTGACGTACGACATTTAATTTTAACGTGCATGAATGGGGGGACGTACTTTCTCGTCGTCTACTTTAATGACCTAATTCTCTACATTTGCAAGCCATCAGTGATAGTCAGAGTTCAGCATCTGACTTTCTTCTTCTCCTTTTCGTCACACTATTGTACACATTAATTTGTTTGTCTCACAGCCATAGAGATAGAATATATATATATATATATATATATATATATAGGGGGCCCTAGAGGCTAACATCGCCATGACCCACGGCCACCCAAAATCGATAAATTTAAGGGTTTCGTCGCGCCTAGAGGCTAACGGGACCATGACCCACGGCCACCCAAAATCGATAAATTTAAGGGTTCTGTCAATTTTTACGTAATAGCATATATATTTTGAATTTTTACATTGAATTTCAAAAACTTACAAACCAATAATCAACCTAGGGATTAGCAATATGGTATATTTGGCAAGCGACTAGGGATCGAGTCTTGTGGTATGTAGTTTTTTTTTTTAATTTCTTTTTAGAAGGGCCTTAATTTTTTTTTTGACCCCGAACCTAAATTTGGACATGAACGTCTATATATAGTGAGTGTCAGATGGTGCCTGCGTAAACTGACTAAGATAATTAACTGCAAAGGTGATATCTGGTCTTGTAAAGGTCAGATATTGCAGGCCTCATACTGCACTTCTATAGAGTTGAGGATCTGCCTTGGCTGTGCCATCTGTGGGTGTCAACTGCTTGCCTGTGACCATAGATGTTGGACACTCTTTCATGTTGGCAAAATTTAACCTTTGCAGCAGCTGCTGGGCATAATAGGTTTGTGATAGGAAAATTCCAGTTTGATCCCTGGAAACCTCCATACCAAGAAAATGTGAAACAGATCCAATATCTTTTAGTGCAAATCTGAATGAAGCTGTTGTATAAACTTCTTGATAGATGTGCTTGAACTTCCTGTTACAAGGATATCATCAACATATACAAGCACCATAATTATAAAATCTGTAGTTTTAAAAATGAACAGGGAAGTATCTGCCACTGCTTGCTTGAATCCCCATTGCTGCATTTGACCTGTTAGGACATCAAACCAGGCCCTAGGTGCCTGTTTAAGGCCATAGAGTGCCTTGTTCAACTTGCACACAAAATTTGGGTATTTAGGATCAACAAACTCTTCATGCTGTGACATATAAGCTGTCTCCTTCAAGGGACCATTCAGGAAATCATTATTGATGTCTATCTGATTTATTGGCTAGTTAAAGTACATAGTAAGGGCAAAAACAACTCTGATTGTAGAAGCTCTTGCAACTGGACTGAAGGTTTCTGTGAAATCAACTCCATATTTTTGGAGGAATCCCTTGGCCACAAGTCTAGCCTTGTACTTCAATATGGATCTGTCTGGCTTTGTTTTCAACTTATACACCCACCTATTTCCAACCAGGTTTCGATATGGCCTTGGTGTAACAAGTGTCCATGTATTGCTGGCACATAATGCCTTGTATTCCTCTACCATGGAACACTTCCACTCAGATTTAAACATAGCTTTTGATGCACTTACTGGTTCAATAGGGTAATGATGAGAGACTAAGTTGGATGGAGAACAAGAGGATGTTGAAAGGCAAGTCTTTGGTTTGAAGATGCCACTTTTGGCTTAATGTTTTCATATGATGTGAGGGTGCAGGGATAGGAGGAGGAGCATGAGCTGGTGATGGGGAAGAAGAACCAGAATTATGACTAGAAGAACTAGATGAGAGACTGGAACTGGAAGTACCACTTTGAGTAGACTTTTCATTACTTACATTATGGGATGCCTCAGAGAATTCAGCTAGGGATGAGGAAGAACTAGACCCTTCTAAAGGTGAGAGGTGTGAGACATAGGACTGAGATTGATGTGTGTCTCTAGGGCTTGAGATGTGGACATAGAGGTAGAAGGTTGGGATGGATCAGTTTGCTAGGATGTGGAAACAAAAGTAGAAGGTTGGGAGGAATCAGTGTGCTGGATGGTAGGGATAGAAAACCAGTCAGAGGAAGCAACCCTAGGATCAATGATCACTTCTCTAGATGGTCCTTGTAGAAACCTATCTTTAAAAGGAAAGGTCAATTCATCAAACACTACATCCCTGGACACACAGACTTTCCCAATTTCATCAAGGCATATATATCCCTTGTGTCTTGGACTCATGCCAAGATTCACACACTTGACAGAGTGAAATTTAAATTTACTAGTGGAAAATGCTCTAGTATGAGGATAACAAGCACACCTAAAATTTTTATAAGAAGCATAATCAGGAGTTTTATGAAGAAGAACTTCAGCAGGACTTTTCATGTCCAGGATTCTAGTAGGAAGACTGTTTATTAAACAGACACCTTACTGGAACGTTTCCCACCAAAACGTCAATGGTATAGAAGCTTGAGCACGAATGGTTAGGCCAAGCTCAACTATATGTCTATGCTTTCTTTCTGCCCTTCCATTTTGAGCATGAGCAAGTAGACAAGGATGGATAAACTGGATCCCAGATTCCTTTAAATATGGTTCAAAAATTATATACTCTTCCCCCCCAGTCAGTCTGAACACACGTAATAGTAGTATTGAACTGATTTTCAACAAGTTTTTGAAGTGGATGAAAGCATTTAAGGCTTCAGATTTGTCTTTAAGAGGGTAAATCCATGTGAACCTAGAAAAATCATATATGAAATGTATATAATAGAAATAACCAGTTACATATTAGTGAGGAGCAGGACCCCACAAATCTATATGAATCGGGTCACGGGCATGAGAAACATGAGATGCAGACACAGAATAAGGTAAAACATGGATTTTTCCAAACTGGCAAGATTCACAAAACATCAAACTAGTATTTAAAGTAGCATTACATTGATTCAAGACATAATTCAAAACATTCTTAGAAGGATGCCCGAGTCTTCTATGCCAGACATAAGGGTCCTTATCTAGGAAACAAATCGAACATTATTTATAGCAGCAGAGAACTAGACAAAGCAGAAAGATGCTTGAACACTAGACTTGAGACCTGGACAAGGCCGATTTGGAGTGGAGGGAGGTCTTGGAATTATACAGGGGAAGAGCATCCAACTTGTACAGACCATCAAGAAGTTTACCTTTGAGAAGAAGAGTCCCTGATTTCTGATCCTTTTATAAGACAAACAGAAGATTCAAAGGTAACATTAATAGGATTGTCATGAATGAGTTTAGATAAGCTAGTAAGGTTCTTGGTTATACTAGGAACATGAAGAAGATCATTAAGATACAGGGGCATAGAGTGAGTAAGCACAATACTAGACCCTATGTGAAGAATTCTTAGTTTCTCACCATTACCTACTGTGAGTGCATCATTACCAGTATAATCTGAGTTGATGTGCAAATTGTTCAGGTCATTACATGATCTGAAGCTCCACTGTCTAGATACCAAGAAGAATCAGCAACACTTTGAGGACTAGCTGTAAAAGCTAAGATTTGCCTAGGAGAGCTGACATTAGCTGGTGGCACAAAATCATGCTCAAATCGATGCCAGCACGATGTGACAATGTGACAAACTTTGCCACATAACTGGCACACCATCTTACATGTTGGATTCCCTCATTGATTCCTAGAATTTGAACCAGAATTACCAGAACGTCCTCCTCCTCCCCTACCATGATTTGATCTTCCACCTCTACCAGACCTTCCTCATCTACCTCGATTACCACTAGAATTCTGAGAATATCCACCAGAGTTAGAGATCTTACCAGAACTTTGTGCAACATAAGCTGTAGGACCACTTGAGGACCCAGAGAGGCCAACTAATCCACTGAGTCTAGCAATAAGACGCTCATGTGTAATGAGCTTAGACTGCACTTCCTGCCATGTGACAGATCCAATTTAAGCTATGAGATTGACGATGGCAGCTTCATACTCACGATCTAGGCCACTGAGTGTTGCAAGAATTAACTCCGATTTGCTAATATGATACCCCACAACTGCCAAATTATCAAAATGAGATGTCATAAGCGCAAGGTAATCAGCCAATGATTTGGATCCTTTTTCGGATTTAGTGAGAGCTGTTTTATATTCCAATATCCTGGCTTCTGAGTGCGAGTTGAAGAGGGATTCAAGCGTAGTCCAGATTTCATGGGAGGTAGAACACCCAACTACTTCCAGGGGAGCCTGTTCCGTCATGGAACTTAATAACTAGCCGGTGAGGAGAGAATCCGTTTGGCTCCATGCATCGAAAGTTGGATTCACCATACCAGTGATGGTGAACTGAGGTGGTGCCGGTTTAGATCCAAAGAGATATCCATCAAGACGATGCCCCTTAACAATTTGGAGGATGGTATATTTCCATAGTAGGTAATTGTCTCTGTTCAGTTTTATGTTGCATGTCTGGGTTAAATTACCAGTGAATGGTGTTCCGACTGGTCGGAGAGCTGACGGAAACTGGGAAAGGTTGCCAAGTGGTGGAAAGTTTCCATAAGAAGAGGGTATCGAGGTGTGAACACCGGACATAAACGAAAAATCTGTAAATGGGATTGAGAAGGGAAATGACGGTGATGGAATGGTGGAAATAGGTGGTACAACGACGGTGGTGGTGCTTATGGTGGTGCCTGGACTTGTGGTGGTGCCTAGACTCACCATAGATTCTGTTGAAGACGCCCCCGCCGGTGGTGGCGTTGTGGAGTCGACCATGACTCTGATACCAACACAGAATTTAGAATAGATACTGCATTGATGATAATGATCTTACACAACAGCATTCACATAAATATTCCCAAGGTACTAACAACTTTGAATCTAAGGGATGTCACACAACCACTTGCTACAATCTAGACCATACATTTGTCAGACACACAGACACACACATGGCTAATTATTCAATTATCCTAACAAGATCTAATGAATTTTTTTAATAATAAAACGATATAGTGTTATTAAAAAAAGTAGTTTAGGCTCCGGTGACCCAAGTAGAACAAATTTTTAGATAAAAAAAATATAGTTTTACAATCTGATAACCCACCGGAAAAAAATTCCCGGATCTACCTCTGGTACACATTGTTATATACACCTATAAGAAGTTGCACATACAATCAGGATAAAATATAAATACAGTATCACATTAATAATTACAATATCAATTGAGATAAATACAATAATATCCTCATAGTATTTACTGAATTGGGACTGTAAAGGGGAAAAAAAAATTTCAATAAAAGGTTGGAAAACTGACAAAAAGACGAGAGAGAAGTCATATGAAATGGCGTTTTATAAAATGAAGTATGGAGTACTACAACTTTCAGAAAGTCAGAATTTGTGAAAGGCAAAACGATGATAGGAAAGAGTCCAGTTCCAATAAGTTGCTCCAGAAAAACAGTAGCGACCACTGTTTCTTCTATTATTTGGTCCCAATGTCGCCCTCTTTTGTTAATAATTTAATGCGCCGCAGAGGGCAAGAGCAGAATACCGGTTGCTTTCTTTCTTATCTTACTCTTTGAGATTTTTTTTATTTTTTATTTTTTATTTTTTAAATTTTGATCACAGAAATGCAATCTTTTTATTATATACACAGGCAGAGACTTGAATAAAATTGGATATATTGGAAATAATGGGATCAATAATACTATCCTTCTTTTTCCCCCTTTAAATATGCTTCCTTATTTGAATTAATAATGAAAACGTGTTAAATTTATAATAAAAAAAACAGATATTCGTTAATGTCTATTTGTAGTGATTAATTTCAGTATACATATATATATTTTTGATAATAGTGTGTTTTGATTTCAATCAATAATTGTTCTCATACTCTGAATCATATCGTAATATATTTTGATCAATATAACTTTGAATAATGAAAGAATAACATTGTTTTTTCATCGTCTTCATTTTCATGTCTTTTTTCATTCTATCATAGTTTTCTTTTACTTTCTATTTAGTTTACATTATGTTATCAAAACGAGTATCTATCGAATGTCTATCCCTATCATATTCTTATAACCCGGGACGGAACTAAGGGATTAGCTAGGTTGGGCGAATTGAAGTCCACCCGATTTTTATCTTTAGAATACCGAAAAACTTATATAATTCGGTTTGACATAATTTTTTGTCATGTTGTCCTAGTATAGCTCACCCAACTACACAAATATAGATTATTATGTTGATGATTTAAGTATAATCACAAGCCATTAAGGTTATCGGGGTTTAGTGCAAAGATGGTTATACTCGTAACGCTATGATATAAGTACGAAGGTGCGGAGTGCACGCTTATATAAGTATTTACGAGTTTACGGATGTAAATGATCAAGTAGAGTTCGTACAAACTTAAAACACACGGAAAATTCGTTTTGGAAAATCAGTGTCATAGGCGGCCGCCTATGAAGATTTTTTCAGGTAAAAATTGAACAGAGTCTTGTTTCGCTTTTACGGACTTCACAGCGCCACTTTGTCATTCATAAAGCGCCTATGGCCCGAAAACTGAAATATTGGTGTCTCTTGGTCATTTTAAGTGGGTACAACCAAATGGAACCTTTTCATTTGGGGTCTGTCACTTAACAATGAATTCTTTGCTCTCTTTCAGACATCCAAGTGCTATATAAAGCAAGTTTACATTGTTGAAAAAGATAGAACAAATGTAAGCATTTTTGTTTGTCATTTTTATATCTTAAAATCTTCCAAAGTGCTCTTTAATCTCTTTTGTCCAGAGTTAAAGGTTTACTCTCAGTTTAGTATCTCGCTTAAATATTCGTGAAACCCTGGACAAGGAATAAGGGTCGAATAATTTAAGAAGGACAACGATAATCGTGAAACTGTGAGGATCCAAATCTTCTAATTTTGCAGGAATTGTTCAAGACATTGTTGATCATCTTTACACCCAAATTACTACATTCTTCTTAAATTATTGTTCTGATCACAATGGTGAATGCAAAGGACTTGGTGATGAACTTCGGGAAACTAGACAAGTTTGAAGGCGTTGATTTCCGGAGGTGGCAAAGGAAGATGCATTTCCTTCTCACGGCATTGAAAGTGGTATATGTTCTTAGCACCGATATACCAGAAGTTGATGATGATGCACCGTTGGAGGAATTACAAAAGCGGAACAAATGGGAAAATGATGACTACATCTGTCGTGGTCACATTGTAAATGGTATTTCTGATTTGTTATTTGATATTTATCAAAACTTTGAGTCTGCAAAAGAATTATGGAATGCACTAGAAACTAAGTACTTAAATGAAGATGCATCCGCTAAAAAGTTTCTAGTAGGAAATTTCATGAAATACATGATGGTAGATACACGATGGTCTGTAATGGAACAATTCAATGAACTTCAACGCATCTTAGGCCGGTTGCACAAAGATAAGATGGAAATGGATGAAGCCATTTCTGTCTCTAGTATCATTGATAAACTACCACCGTCATGGAAAGACTTTAAGCATTTGTTAAAACACAAAAAGGAAGAACTCTCCTTGGTTGAACTTGGTAGCCATCTGCGTATTGAGGAATCCTCCAGGCGCAGGAGGGTGTGAAATCCTAGGAAAAGAAAATTGATGAATCGACATCCATTCATGTAATGGAGGCCGGGGAGTGTTCCAAAACGAACAAGGGAAAAGGAAATGGTAAGAAAAAGAAACCATTCAAGGCTGGCAACAAAGTATCCGGAAAAAGGCCAAAAGGGGCCTAGTGGATTTGTGGCAAAGCAGGGCACTACAAGGTGATTGCCGAGTGCGGAAGAAACAGAAGAGTAATGGTTCGAGCAGGGTCGAAAGACCAAGGACCACCCAAGCATCAAGGTCGAATATTAATTATGGATTTGATTATTTGTGAATTATGTGCCATTTATTTACGAAGCATTACGTATGCGAGGATGATGATGTATCGTGGTGGATCGACTCGGAGCAACACGACATGTATGCAAAGATCAGAGCTGGTTTGAAGATTTTGAACCGGTGAATGATGGCTCCATACTAAAAATGGGAAACGAGTCGATGGCTATTGTAAAAGGCATTGGAACTGTTATTTTAAATTTTTGTTCTGGAAAATTTGTAAAACTTTTTGATGTATTATTTGTTCCGTGCATCCGGAAAAACCTCGTATCCGGTGCACTTTTATGTAAATCGGGCTATAAACAAGTGTATGAGTCCGATAGGTTTATATTATCTAAACATGGTGTGTTTGTAGGATTTGGTTACTTATGCAATAACATGTTTATGCTTAATATTGTAAATAATGAAGTTAATCGAGTAATGCCACGGTTAGGTCACGTGCATTATAAACGTATGCAAGTTATGTCTAAAAATGTATTAATTCCCCCGTTTGATATCAATGTGGATAAATGTACTACTTGTATGCTTACCAAAATTGTAAGACAACCGTTTCGTGGTGTTAAAAGATCGTCTACAATTTTGGAACTTATTCATAGTGATTTGTGTGATTTTTATGCCACACCGTCTTTAGGAAATAAGAAATATGTGATTACTTTTATAGATGATAGTACTCGTTTTTGTTATGTGTATTTACTTAATACTAAAGATGAGGCACTTGATAAATTCAAAATTTATAAAAGTGAAGTAGAATTACAATTGATTTCTAGTATTAAACGTTTTCGTACCGATAGAGGTGGAGAATACTATGATCCAACCTACTTCGGGTCGTGTGGTATTATACACGAGGTTACTACACCGTATACGCCACAACAAAATGGCATTGGGGAGAGGAAGAACCGTACTCTAAAAGTGATGGTAAATTCCATGTTGTCCTACTCGGGATTGAGTAATGGGTTTTGGGGTGAGACCATGTCGACAGCCTGTTATCTACTAAACAGAATTCCTAATAAGAAGAATTATGCTACCCCGTATGAACTTTGGTTCAAAAAGAAATCAAACTTGAATTATTTAAGAGTTTGGGGCTGTAGGGCGGTTGTTAGACTCACCGATCCTAAAATCAAAACTTTAGGAGAAAGAGGCATCGATTGCATTTTCATTGGATATGCTAGTCATTCCAAGGCATATAGGTTTTATGTTATAAAACCTAGTGATTCCGTGGCTATACATTCGGTTATAGAATCACGTGATGCTATATTTGAAGAGAATAGATTTACATCTATTCCTAGACCAAAGGCTATTGCTCCTACGATAGTTGGGGTGGAGAATGTGGAGAATAATGATTCTCAAGTTGAGTCTTCTGAACTTTGAAGAAGTAAGAGGGCTAGAATAGCGAAAACATTTCCACCGGATTTTGTTACTTATTTGGTGGAAGGTTCGAGAAATGAAGTTGGATATCAATACTCATATTGTTACAATATTGAGGATGATCCAAGAACATTTTCTGAGGCGATGGAATCTCAGGATGTATCATTTTGGAAAGAAGCCATTAATGACGAGATGGATTCCATAATGGGTAACAATACATGGATTCTTACAGATTTACCACGTGGTTGCAAACCGTTAGGTTGCAAATGGATTTTCAAAAGAAAAATGAGAGTCGACGGTACAGTTGACCGATATAAGGCCTGGTTAGTTGTACAAGGCTTTAGGCAAAAGGATGGTATCGATTATTTCTATACTTATGCTTCCGTTGCTAGAATCTCCACAATCAGGTTATTGATTGCCTTAGCTGCAATTCATAACTTGGTGATCCATCAAATGGATGTTAAAACAGCGTTTCTAAATGGAGATTTGGATGAATTGAAGAAATATACATGAAGCAACCGAAAGGATTTGTTATGCCCGGTAACGAGCATAAAGTATGTAAACTTGTAAAATCATTGTATGGACTTAAACAAGATCCTAAACAATGGCATCAAATGTTTGATGAGGTTGTCTTGACTAGTGGGTTTAAACTCAATCAGTCGGACAAGTGTATTTATAGTAGATTTGATGATACCGGCAACGGTGTGATAATCTGTCTATATGTCGATGACATGTTGATTTTTGGTACAAACCAAAATTAGGTACATAAATGTAAAGAACTCTTATCTTCAAGATTCTCTATGAAAGACATGGGGGAGGCAGATGTTATTCTTGGTATTAAAATCAAGAGAAATCAGGGAGGAATTTCACTAACACAATCTCATTATATTGAGAAAGTATTGAAGAAATTTAATTGTAAAAATTGTACTCCGTCAAATTCTCCCATGGAGCCTCATGAGAAACTTGGACCTAATAAAGGTGAAACCGTGAATCAACTTGAATATTCATGAGTCATTGGTTGTTTGATGTATGCAATGACTAGTACACGACCGGATATTGCCTATGCGGTTGGGAAACTAAGTAGATATACCAGTAACCCAGGTAATTGTCATTGGAGAGCGGTTGTTCGTTTATTGAAATATCTTAAGTCTACCAAAGACTTTGGTTTGACTTATGTTGCATATCCTTTGGTGATTAAAGGATATTCGGATGCTAGTTGGATATCTAATGTAGAAGATCATTCTTCTACTAGTGGATGGGTGTTTGTTCTAGGTGGAGGTGCCATTTCTTGGGTGTAACACCCCGAGTTTTCATTAAGGGTAAAATGGTAATTGGTTATTTAGTTATAACCTAATCACTATTTATCCTAATTATTTAAGTAAAAAGGGTTAATTATTAATTGGGATTTATTAAAAGGTATTTAAGGAAAATATCCCCCAATAAACCCCATTATTTCATTCACGTTAAATTTTTCTGGGAATTGAAAAAAAAGGGGACGACGACTTTGAGAAGGAAGAAGGAAGAACAAAAACTTCAACCGTGCGGATAATTGAATTATCGGTTGAGCAAGCAACAGTAGAAGAAAGTGATTACCGCGAGAAGACGGTCGTTTCCATACTAACCGTTTGCAAAACAGTAAGTTTTCGTTTTAGCCCTAAAATATTAATCTTGATTGTTCTTGATAAAAGTTCGAGCTTTAATTATGTTAAGGGTTGATTTAATTGTAGTATATCGTTTTTGGATCGTAGATTTTTCGTAGAGGTTGTGAAATCGAAGGATTCAAGCCTTTTGCTTTCAATTTGCTTTTGGAAGTCGTTTTAATCGCAATTGAGGTAAGGGGGTGTTCTTAACGTATTTTGGATGCTCAATGATATTTAAGTGTGTGTTTATTTATTCATGGTTGTTGTTATTTTATATGTTATAGGGTTGTTTCTTTAAATTATTTTTATATAATTGTTGCTGGTAATTGCCGAAATATGGTAGAAAAAAAATAGGACTTTGATGCATGATGCTTGCTGTACTGCTGTAGCAGTGGGCGTGGAGCGTCTGAAAGAAGAAGAAAGGGAACATGTTTTAATTTCTTTTGGTGTTGAACCTTGTGTTTGGTTAATAAATAAATATATATATACATAATTTGGAACAGAAGGGATACATAGCAGCAGTAGAATAGAAATAATAATAATGATAAAGACTACGCAGGTTGTCTCCAAACTAAACAAAACTACACCTGCTATTTTGCTTCGTTCGAGGAAAGAAAACGATAAATAATAATAATAATAGTAATGATAAAATACAACGGTGGTACTTATGAACCTAAATATTATTCCATGTGTTACGGTTTGGAATGTATGTCTTTTGAGACATTAATTGGAATGTGGCAAAGTCTAACTTCCGACTTCAGGTGCCTTAGCATCAATCGCCACAACTGAGACCCTCTGCGTGGAGAACGTGGTAGCCCAGAAGGCGGTTGTTTATACCTTGCAGGGTCATTGGTTTATTAGTCATTGATGCCTTTTACAACGTGTTAGGTAGTTAATCTAGATTGTCTAGGACTAGATGTCCTTAGGAAGCCTTTTTAAGTGGAATGAACTTAGGTGGTTAGATTAACTACGTAATAAACATATGTGATGAGTCTAAAAGCTAAAACGTTGTAATTCTTGGTGAGGCACATTTATGATTCGCGGCATTGAATCATTTCTCATACGTAACGGACAATATTCGGGTTTTGGGAAATGTTCCACACGGAACCATCCGTGCCATATGAGTCTTTGAATATGTCCCGGTGCATACCCATCATTCGGGCATTGTGTTTGTGTCCTTGAATTACAATGTAACATAGATAATTGCTCGTGATGGTGCTAACAGACCTAGCAGAGGTGAGTGTATTTTAATGCAACATATGTGGTAGAGATTGTAGAATTTACTTGTTATGTATGATGTGTTATATATTGTGTGTAACCAGTTCTTCTACCCCTTACTAAGTACGTAAGTACTTACCCCTCTTCTCTCTCTCTTGTTCCCACCCCGAGAAGGTGATTGACAGGATGATGTTGATTTTGGTTATGATAGCGGAGTTGAGCAGAGCCGACGCTTGAGCTCTAAAGTTACGATGACTTGGACATTTATCTTATGCACTTTTAATCATTCAGTTTTGAGACAGACTTGGTATCTTTTTAGTTTCATTTGGGATTAATAAGTCACAACAACATTTATTTTTTTGTTTTGTCGGTCAGTTTTCTTAGACGTGGATTTTGGGACTTGGTGATCCATTGTTTGTCATTTGACATTCTCTTCCGAGTTATCTTTTAGTCCGCTTTTACTCTGATTGATTGTTACGAGGCTTATGTATATATTACTTTTGACAATTTATAAAGTTAATATATGCATGCCAGGCGTTCTTTCCGGATAAGGACTCGGTATCCGGGACGGGGCGTCACAGTTGGTATCCGAGAAAAATTCCTATCTTACGTCTAAGTTCGTAATTTAAGTTGAATTTTATAAGTCTCTTTAGCTGCTTAGCTGGCCCTTTCTTCTTGACAGAGGGCTAAGAAAACTGCAAGGAGCACTAGTAAGTTAGTCCGTTAAGGAATCAATCCTTACGGTTGAAGTCTTTAAACCAAACCATGTCACCTAGGATTAGGTGAAACCCCTTTTAAGTAAATCTTTGGGATCGGAGTCTTATGCCTACACCTTTAAGTTGAGGTCCTCTTGGTTGAATTCTTTTTACATTCCCTATTGTGATCTCTCCACTTTTTTTTTACACCTCGATGTCGAAGACTACACTTTGGCTTGACCTATCCTTGTAGAAACTGATATCCGACTCAACTCTACAAATCCTTCACTCCTTCTCTTCACTATCGGTTGGTTTGTGTTTACCAAAATTCTTTGACCTTACTTTGATCGAAATGGGTTCTACACGGACACCATATACAATTCTATCATTTCCAAGTACTTCTCACTCGTTTCAGCTATTAGTGTTAAAGGTCCTCTGCTTTGGCACATAGTTTTCATCATCCTTGTGGTTGGCTTAATCCAACACGAGTGAATGCCTTTTGTTTTGGTGTTTGCCTTTCATGTAAACCCATTTTCCCTGCTCCAAAAATTCTGAAAATTTTCAGCAAGATATATCACTGTTTTATCAACAACTTCTCTTCTTACATCAACTCGATAATCATTATGGATTGTTCAGAAAATTTATGTTAATGCCGGATACTCTGTCCAGAAAATCTGCAGCATCACTTTCACTTATAGTTCTGTTTTGAATAGGTTAAATACCTTAAATTGACATGATTTTTTGATATGTTGCAGAAAACACATTTATATACAACTTTCCTTTTGGAATCAAGTCCAAATTCCTTTTCGTTTGATCACAAACTGCAATCTGAGTCAGTGTTTAATAATCTGAAAATTCTGACAGTTTCTGCACTCGGCAACAATAATTTTTTTGACCGACTTATTTTCCTTCAAAAATTCTAATCTCTTTCAATCACCTGGGAACTCCAGTACCTACATCTTTTCTCTTTTGATCGTGCTCAAATTCCTTTTTGTTTGGGCTGCACAAGTAGATAATATCAGATCCGGAGTAAATATCAACTCCAACCGCCTGAAAGGTACCCTCACCTCTTTGACTTAGGGTTAGGCTAAGAGAGTAGTAAGTTATGATTATTAGGCTCTAGAAGTTTCCCTGAAGTTTGATCTCCCTCTAGGTTAAATCTTGTATTAGAATGCTTATGAGTTAATTGTTGTTTCTTTTGCAGCTATGCACAAGCACCAAGATGTTACCTTCCGGTATGCCATGCTTGAAGTTCAAATCCCTTTCTTGCCTTTCTTCAACCATGCATTTTCTAGTAAATTACTTCCATTAGAATCCTCACTTGAGGTTTTTGAGTTCCATAACTTCTCGCCATCTTCTGTCATGAATTATCTCAGAAATGTATCTCCTGAAGCCTTCCTTTGTGAACAAGTTCACTCCTTCTTACTTTTCAAATTCAAAGAAACAAGTGCTCTCTAATGTTGCGTTGTTGTACTTTCATTCTTCCTTTCAAACCCAAAATTGATTAAAATCTCCTAATGACAGAACATTCTTCTTACTTGTGTTCATTCTCAGCTTCCCTCCTAAGGGTAGTGTTGATATTGTAAGCTTTCCATCTAATGATGTCTACTCTTTCAAGGTATGCATCTCACCATTTTGCCAGTCAGGTCTTTAAAGCCTACTATGACATACATTTGCAATAACCCTCAACCTTTTGGCAATCTACGCTAAACCAGTTCAAGCAGAAGGTAGTCTTTGCCAAGATGCCTACCGAACCTATCTTGCATGCCAGACGTTATTTCCGGATAAGGACTCGGTATCCGGGACGGGGCGTCACATTGGGCTTCTAAGAAACAAACATGTATATCTAGCTCGACTATGGAGTCGGAGTTTATTGCCTTGGCAGCAGCTGGTAAAGAGGCAGAATGGCTTAGGAATTTGATTCATGAAATTCCTTTATGGCCTAAACCAATATCACCGATATCTATCCATTGTGATAGTTCCTCTACACTGTCTAAAGCTTATAGTCATGTATATAATGGTAAGTCGCGACACTTAGGCATTAGACATAGCGCGGTACGTGAGTTGATCTCTCACGGGGTGATATCGGTTGTTTATGTGAGATCTCAAAGGAATTTAGCTGATCATTTGACGAAAGGATTAGCTAAGGACTTATTACAAAAGTCGGTTGTCGGGATGGGTCTACAACCCGTATAAGTTTCTGATGATAGGATACCCAATTTCCCTTTGGTACAATGCCTTAGGCTAAATTCAATGTGGAAGGCCTGTTATTAGGAACTTGAGCACATGTATTAATCCCAAAGGTATGTGCTATAAATCTGTAAGGTTAGGTTGAAGTTTTATCTTCTTAATGATTCTTTTAAAAGTGCTAATGCAGGTGTACGGTAAATTAAAGATTCACCTATATGAGTATGAGGTATGGCCGCTTCAAAGAAAGTTGGGTTAGCTTTCTATATGCTCAAGAATGGATATGGACACAAGGCCGGATTTCAATAAATGGTGTCAAGAATAATACTTTGGAGTAGTCTCAATTCGTGTGTATTGTTATGTACATGTATTCAAAATGTGTAAAGGGGTTCAATGCTTAGTCACACCCCAACACTCGAATATTTGCGTGTAATAATACTAGGTGAAAATTCAATCTTTGTGATATTTTCATTGAAGCATGAGTTGGTTTATATTATGACTGTTGTTTTACTAAACCAATGATTACACTTAAATGGGGGAGGAATGTTGGTGATTTAAGTATAATCACAAGCCATTAAGGTTATCGGGATTTAGTGCAAAGATGGTTATGCTCGTAACGCTATGATATAAGTACGGAGGTGCGGAGTGCACGCTTATATAAGTATTTACGAGTTTACGGATGTAAATGATCAAATAGAGTTCGTAAAACAAACTTAAAAGACATGGAAAATTCGTTTTGGAAAATCAGTGTCATAGGCGGCCGCCTATGAACCACAGGCGCACGCCTATGAAGATTTTTTCAAGTAAAAAATGAACAGAGTCTTGTTTCGTTTTCTGGACTTCACAGGCGCCCGCCTGTCATTCATAGGCGCGCGCCTATGGCCTGGAAAACCTGAATTATTGGTGTCTCTTGGTCATTTTTTAAGTGGTAAGACAAACCAAATGGAACCTTTTCATTTGGGGTCTGTCACTTAACAACGAATTCTTTGCTCTCTTTCAGACATCCAAGTGCTATATAAAGCAAGTTTACATTGTTGAAAAAGATAGAACAAATGTAAGCATTTTTGTTTGTCATTTTTATATCTTAAAAACTTCCAAAGTGCTCTTTAATCTCTTTTGTCGAGAGTTAAAGGTTTACTCTCAGTTTAGTATCTCACTTAAATATTTGTGAAACCCTGGACAAGGAATAAGGGTCGAATAATTTAAGAAGGACAATGATAATCGTGAAACTGCGAGAATCAAAATCTTTTAATTTTGCAGGAATTGTTCAAGACATTATTGATTACCTTTACACCCAAATTACTACATATTAGTCCCCTCGACCACCAATATCGTTATTTTAATCTAACTCATCCGGCTATAAAATATAGAACACTAATTCATTCGACTATCAATTCATGTTTTGGTCCATGCCGGTAACTGTCCAATTAAAAAGTAGACAAAATAATGGCGTGCTCTCGTAAAGTTTGCTATTGTTTCAAATAAAATGGTTCGGTGTGGTCTCCCCTTTTGTACTGTTTGTTATTGTTGGAAATAAAATGGTTCGTTATCATGCTTTTTAAAATAAAAATAAAAAAACCAAATAAAGGCTCTCGCGAGTTTCTAATTTCTTGCAACTGTAATGTAAATCGTGATCATGTCAAATAGTTCTGAGTTTTTGATGAATACAGTCGACCCTTTTGCAATAGAGTAAATTAAAAATAAAAATAAAAAGTCACCCAATAATTCACCCTTTTGGGTATAATTAAGGATTGACCTCATGCAATTTTGGATATACTTAAAATGATAGGCTTCACCCTTCAAAAAAAATAATAATAATAAAAAAATGATAGGCCTCATACGAATGAGAATTTGTTGATTCAAAAGAATTGCTACTTTTAATACTTCTTTACTTAAACCACGGGCGGATCCACAGTCCTGGGTGACGGGACCGTAAAACTGTATTTTTTATCCAAAAATTTGATCTAGTGGAATACCGGAGCTTAAAACTATATTTTTAACAACAAAATAACATTTTTTTTAACAATAAAACTAAAACGTTTTAATACTAAAAACAATCTGAATCTCAGTGGGGTAAAGTGACCCTGTGAGCCTACAGCCCCTGACTTAAACATAAAATACTCGTTTATTTTCTTGCAAACGAAAAGATGCTTTTTAGTAAAGTGGATTCTGCACAGACACAACTCTGGCCGAATTCGAGCTACAATTAGTCGAATCGGTTGATTCGATATCGGGGCGTTAAGTATAAATAAATAAAAAAGAGAGAAACCAAACCATTTATCCGGCTTTAAGCTATATCACAGTAGTAATGAAGATGATGCTGTGATAAACTATGGTCTCATTAGTGAAATGAATTCAAAACGAAAGAAACAAGTCACGATTATCCTCGATCGTTTGGGAATCCATCACCTACCTGAGATATGTCGAGTTTAATTTTGCCGATACGTCACCATCGGGTCGAGTTGGGTATGAAAACATGTCATATATCGTAAAGGATAAAGTATAAATTTTTTGTTAATACACGTAAGAAATACATCGCGATCTAGTGGGCCGTGAATGGAAAAGAGTCACCGTCTCTGCAGCAATTCTGGATCACCTCCACCTTAGCTTTTAGCCTTGTTGGTGTTGTACGTGTTAGCTTCAAGTTTAGCATGTTTTCCTATATTATGTATAAGCTAGGGTTTTCATGCTAGTAAGTTGGGGTTGTGTTGAATCTTTGTTACATCAGGAATATTTTTTACAAGAGGAAGATAGCGAGGCTAATATTACCCCTATCCATCAAAGTAAAAAGGACTTATCCGTCAAAGCTTTTATAGAATTTTATGTGTAGATAGGTTATGTTGAATTCAATCTGAAGGCTTTTGTTTTTGCAATCTAATCTTTCAAATACCGGGTGTAATATCCCAACTTTTCGAAAAAGGACAGACGTGTCTTTTTGGGTTGTTTTGCTTGCTAAAAGATAAGAGGGTTTTCTTATTGAATAATTGATGTTTTATGATGTTTAGGTTTAAAAAAAGTGTTCTTTACTACCGTATTCTTGATATCGCAATTTGCAGAACCTCGTTTTTCCTTTAGTTCCCGTAGAATTAATCTTATCAATTAGCAAGATAGTCATAGTCATTATCTTTCCTTCAAGTGTACATAATTGTTGTACACCATCGGCAGAAAGTATGAAGCCACTTGACATTTAATAATTCTGGTTTTGTCTACAAATATGTGTTTGTTTCTCTATGTAGTTGATTAATTATGTGGCGTGAGTGAAATAATTTGAGAAGCTTATTTTTTCCATCCTGCTATTTCGCTGGTGTAAATAAAAGAATTGGATACCAAGTAAGCACTAGTATCGGTAAGTAAATATATGTGTTGTGTATTTATCTATTTATCATTTATTATTATTTGTTTTTTTTTCCTGAAAATATCAATATATGATTTGGTAGACAATGGATTTTATGGCTAATATTATTCTGATGTTTAACATGAATTGTAGACTGTGTAATAAGCTTAAATAAGATGAAATAATGTGACAACCATCGATTGAACTTCTGATGCGTTTAGTTCCGGTACCGAATATACTCTTCAAGGGAATTGAAGTTCAGGACCGTCGGAAGGGCATGAAAGGGCTAGTGCTTTGATGAACTAGGGAGCATCAATGTGCACAGTAATTCTTAGGCCTTGTCCGTGTCTGGGGTTCTAAGTAAGAGAGTAGGAGATGTGATGGAGCTTATTTGAAAACACTTAGGTGGCTAGCTAACAATCAATAATAAACGTACTTTTGTAGCTAAAAGATTAAACATCAATCCATTCTTGGTAAGGCACAAGTCTATATTGTGATGTGCGGGCCTTCTGAAGTCTTTGAGGCCTTACGTACGGAGGAACTTAACCCCGTAAGCCTGATACCCTACGTATGGAGGGACTTCGCCGAACGTGTGCACTATCGAAGTCTACCAGAATAGGCTTCCGTGGTTATTGGTGTGATTCACCAATATGTTGCACCCAGTTACTTCATGGTGAGTAGCACCTTGCATAGTGTCCTTGAATGCTGATGTAACAAAGATAAGCTAAGTTAGAAACCATTAGTCACAACATGTTGATGAGCATGAAGTGAACCCTAGAGTTGAGTCGGTCCCATAAAGATTACTTAATAATCATAATAATAACCTTTTCATTGTAGAACATAATTATTCATTAACATCTACCTCTTATCTAAGTACTTGTGTACTTACCTCCTTTGCATGTTTCTTTTGTATGCATTGTCGGGTGAGAAGACGAACAGGTTGACTACGAGCTTGTTGAGGATTACGAGGAGGACTTTTGTTGATGCTTGTGGATGTTTCAATTCCTCTTTTATTATTTCCGGTGTACTAAACATTGTTGTTTATCTTTCTAGACAAATGTTGTTCTTTTATTTCTAGACTTTTATAAGAAAGATTGTATTTGCTTTAAGGCTTCGTTTTTCTTTTGTGAGACTTTGGAGAAATCGTTGTGGTAAAACTTTCTATCTTTAGTATGTTGAGTTCTTTTCTTAGTAGAATTTATGGTGTCAGCCAACTCATTTTAGCTTCCATTTTGCTAAACTCGATACCATATAGTAGAGGCTTACGTGTAATATTAGATTTATTTAATATTATACGTGCTGAGCGTTCCGTTTCTAAATAAGGGCTCATTATCCGGGAACGGGGTGTTACACTAGGTATGTGCCTTAATTAAGCATGTTACATGATAAGAACCTTATTTTGGAAATTTTCTGTTTATTGGCTACCGTCTCAGCGTCAAACTAGTGTACCGTATAAGAAGCAGTTTGTCTGCCAATATTATTCTGCGGTATTTGTTGATATTTAATATCTGAAATAATCTGTAAATGTTTATGTATGAACAATCTGTGCAAGAATGGACATTAAAAGTCATGTTTTAGGATTTATACCGAAAGATGTTTATGTTTTAGTTGCTAAATAAAATAACATTCAGGCCTGTGATATCATGCCTTTAGGATTATATTTATTCCCGAACATGATATATACATGCTTTAATAGATGAAACTGATACGCAAAGCCCGGAAAATAGCCCGCAGATTCACCTTGAGCATGTACTTAGGCCCAATAAGAAAAGAGTCCTCGGCCAAATCAGTCTGCACCTTCATAAGCCAGCCAGCCTGGGCCGGGCTTCAATCCAGCTCGCCATACGTCTTATCGATATTTATCATTGGCTCGCACTCAGACCCGACTCAGACCAAGCCCGGTAAATCAAGAACCAAGAGTTAAAGCTCGACGGTTACAAGCTAGCAACCCACTGCGGTTATCGTGAATCTCTCCCAATCAGACGTTGACACATCAACCCTCGTTGAAGTTCTGAAACACAATGAAAATGAAAGAAAAGATGCTTTCATGTGATTTTCAATGGGAGTATCTAGTTTGGCTTTGCTATGTGCAGTGCAGTGAAAGTAAGATAAATCAACTTACCCACCAATGATCTGTATGCAATATTATCATCTAATAATGGTGAATCTCCATGTTGTAAAGCTTCATGGGACTCCATAGGTTTCTTGCTAGGTTTGGCCCTTCAGAAACTCATATTCTTGTAGGAGGTTTAGTGTGCAATTTCTTTGAGAAATACAAATGCCGGCAGGGGTTATGGCAGCTTCAATGCCTAAGAAATATCTTAATTTCACAATGTCTTTATTGGTAAACTACTGATGCATGGCATCTTTCACTTGCTGAATCATCTAGGCATCAGAAATTGCTGCCAATATGTCATCGATCTACATAAACTAGCAGAGCAATAAAAGATTGTCCTGACCCTTTAATGAACAAACTATGATCATTCTTTGATTGAACAAACCCTTGTCCTTCTAAAGACTCGGTCAACTTACAATTCCACTATCCGCTGGCTTATTTCAAACCATACATGATATTTTTAACCAAGAAACTTGATTTGGTTTGTCTATTGCAAAGCCTGGGGGGCTGCATATACACTTCTTCATGCAGGTCTCCGTGTAAGAAGGGTGTGTTGACATCCATCTGATAAAGATGACATTTATTAGCTGTTGCTGCTAGTAGAGCCCTAACTGAGGTAATTATACAACAGGAGAAAATATCTCTTGAAAATCAATTCCATATGTTTGAGTGTACCCTTTTGCTACTAATCTGGCTTTATATCTTTCTACTAATCCATCGGGATTGTACTTTATTTTATACACCTATTTTCTCCCAATAGGATTCTTTCCTGGTGGTACATCAACTACTTCCCAAGTGTGAGTGGTCTGTAAAGCTTCAATCTCCTTTTTTGGGCTTATTTCCACTCATCATGCTTGATGGCTTGGTTATAAGTCTTAGGTTCTTAAATAGCATCAATATCAATGATGTATCTGGAATACTCTGCTGATAATTATTCAGGATTCATCACTTCACTCAACAGATGTGGAGTCTGATGAACTGTATGAGCACCACCTTAATAAAAGGTTGGTGTTTTCCTTATCCTTGTTGATCTACTTAACTAAATATGCATAAGTTCTTGGCTGATAGAAACATTTCCTTCACTGGAAACCTTAGCTGCAGCTGGTCGGGTGCTAGACTGCTCTACTAACTCACTCAGCAGATCATCAATATTGTCCTTGACTGGCAATGAGAGTGGCATATCCGAAAGATACATAGCCTTGCCTAGAACCTGCTGAAATAGATGAAAGTAATTTTCATGAAATTGAGTGTTTCTAGAAACAAAGATATCTTTGTTGGTGATGTCTATGAGTATATCACCCTTGGAAGTGTTTGAATTCCCAAGATATACACAATTCCTACATCCGGAATCAAACTTTGTCATGTACTGTTAAAGTGTGCAAGAAAAAACTAAGCAGCCAAAAACTTTGAACACAAAATAGTCTTGTTTGGTGCCATAGAGCACCTCACGAGGAGTGCTTTCCTTCAGCAATGGTATGGTTGTTGCATTGATTAATTTTACAGTATGTAAAAGACAGAAACCCCAATACTCAATGGGTAATTTACTCTAAAATCTCAGACTCCTGGAAACATTCAACAGATGCTGATGTTTCATTTCTACAATACCGTTTTGCTAAGGTGTGCTGACACATGATGTCTGATGTATAATGCCATACTGATCATAGAAAGTTGTGAGCTGAAATTTAGCTTCATTGTCAGACCTAATCACTTTTATGAGTTTATTAAACTGAGTAGCTAGAAACTTAACAAAAGATTTAACAAGGCCAGTGGCTTCAGATTTATGCCTCATAAGAAAAACCCAAGTAAATCTAGAAAAATCATCCACAATAGTCAGAAAATATTGTTGTCCATTCACATTGTAGTGCCTCAAGGGCCCAAATATCCATATGAACAAGATAAAAAATAGCATTCACATTAGTAGTACTCAAGAGGAAAGTATTTTTCTTTAGTTTTGCCATCGGGCAAACATAGCAAAGATCATGCTTACAAAACCAAACATCAGCTGAATGAGAACTGATAAATTGCAGTCTCTTGTTTGGTAGATGCCTTAGTCTATAATTTAATAAAAGAGTATCATCTAGCCTATAAGACAATGTATTATTTTCTACAGCATTAGCAACAGAAACGTAACATCATTGACAGCAGAAATGCTGACTGGTTGAACTAAGACATAGAATCCTCTTTGCAACTCAGCTGAACCAATAATTCTCTTGTTCTTGTCTTGAAACACACTTGTTAGCAGAAAAACTACTGCACTTTTGGAATGGTTAATCAAAGAAGGTAAAGATAAAAACGATGACTAGCACGTTTTTAAAGATTGATCTAGACTATGTCCTAACTAACACTTCACTAATAGTCCTTTATGTTAATTTACGAATACGCAAAACAGATTGTAAAAATCTAACTAAACGTGAATTAATCATGTCAACCAACATAGCTGACGCTGAATCTCCAGAATTATGGTGGCCTAAATTGCCTTGAAGCGTCGATATAGACTGTCGACTCGTCGAGTGCGGTGGCTTTTATTTCTAGGTTATATATTTATCGTTCTGATTAATTATGGTGATCTACAAATTTTTTAAACATTCAGATTAATTACGACACATAGAAACAAACTAATCTACTATAATTAATGAAGACATAAAGGAATGTTCAAAGCTTCATACCTTCGATAATGGAGGACTAGCTTGATCAACTTAAGCTAGTTGATGGCTTGGAGATAAGGAAACCAAAAGAAACTAACAATGCGAACCAAGAAGAACTTGTATTTAATAGAAACTTGAATAATATTGAGAGTATATCAATAGATACATAATACCAAGCTGCTACAGGTCTTATATAGATCTTGTAGCCGACTTAAACAAATAGAAAACCCTAGCCGACTCAGGTAAACATCGTAAGGTCGGTTAACTTGTTCCCCAAGAACTCGATGAGTCAGGCCCATCATTTGATGGATCGAGCTCATATTTTCCCAATTTCTTCAGTAGATCTTTTCCTGGACTTCTTCTCCTCGGCCCAATAACTTCCTTTAGCCCAGATTCACTTTTTACTTGCTCCATGAAACATGGTAAATCTAAAAATGGCATAAACCAAGACGAATCAATACCGATTCCAAATGATAAATACGTAAATGCAAAATCATGACCAAAGGAACACACACTAGGAAATCGACATGCATTTCACACAATATTCAGATTATCTTTTGTCGATTGAGCAGAATTCGGGGTAAATGTGTAATGTATAATACTAAATAGACAACTATCAACTAACCCCACTAAGATTTTGATCTTCCCGAGAAAAAAGAGGAAATAAAATGAACTTTTGGAACAATATACAAGTTAATTAAAAACAACCTAGTGCCCCAAAGTCAAGACAAGAAGTGCATCAACCATTATCCATCACTAACACATTAAACACTATTCAATTCATGAACAGGCATGTGTGTGAATAACTCTCAAACATCAATTTCGCGGACAAAATCATATTATATCAACTCAGGGTCTATCTAGAAAATCACAAGCATGTGTGTCCCTTTTCGTCATTTTTGTGATTGATTAATCATTTTTTATTGTAGGTCAAGTCAACTGGCAAGGCAGATCGAAAACCAAGTACTACTCCAAGACTCACGTTTATCTTATTTATTCTGTGTGCGAGGGCTGAGTAGATCGTCAATTAGAAAATTGCAAAGGTGGGTGCCTAGCGAAACTTTTTCAAATCTGACACCGAACTTGCTACCATTTTTCCAAATAATTTCTTCTTTTTTGGGGCAGGTCGCTCTAAAAATTCTATCTATCCCGGTCCTCTCATTTTGATAAACTACCGACTCCGTAAATTTTAGGCCCTTATAGAATCCACAACTTGGCCTAAATTAACCAAAGGTAGAACAAAACTCGGAAAACTAGGGTCAACTCAAGTCAACATAATGTGTCATCTATACTACATACTGAAGAAGTGAGTTATATGTGTTTAATAAGGCCAATTCACAAAAAGAATATGGGGTTATTAAGAAACTACTTCAAAAGTCAACCCGACTCTTATCTATTCGTTCAAGAAACTAAGATGTAACTAATTAGCTCCAAAATTTCAAAGACACCTAATCTTTACAATCTTGCTCAAAAAGAAACAAAATAAAATTTGGTGAAGAATTCATCGAAAATAATCGCAAAACTGACGAAATACAATGCCGAAAGTGATTACACTGAAATTAGTACTATAAAGTATACATTTATTTACCCCGAATTATTCTCAATTGATAAGTGATAGTTGGATTATTGTGTGAAATACATGTCAATTTCCTAGTATCGATTCCTTGGTCGTTAATTATGTATCTATACATTGTATGCCGTAAATATGGTATTGTTGTGTCTCGTTTCTATGCTTTTCAGATATACAATATTTGGAGCTGATTGAAGAGTGGATCCAAGTCAGAAGATGTCATTAGGCCGAAGTCAATAAAGTCTGTGAAGAGTCTGTTGGACCTGAAAGGAAGGCAATCAGGCCAGCAATTACGGAAACCCTAGCTGCAGTTGCGGTGCCTTGGAAGACATGAAACTGGAGCTGCCGTAATTTACACTAAGTCGGCTAGGTTTAGGTTAACTAGGTCAGTTTACAGCTCTATAAAAAGGTTATGCCAGTCTATTGTAACATATACTTGAATACACACAACTCCAATTATTTTGCTTTATGAAATAAATAAGTTCTTGCTTTTATTTTGTGTTCGTTGCTTCATTATCTTCTCCAATCCATCAACTAGCTTGAGTTGATCAAGCTAGATCCGCCATTGATAAAGGTATGAAGCTTTGAACGTTCCTTTTATGTTTTTGTCATGGTAGACTAGTCAGATTAACACGATGTAATTAATCTGCATGTCTAAACAAACCGTAATTTACCAGACTTAATCAGGACAGAATGATGTAATTCCAGAAGTATGAACCACAGCTCCCGTAATTGCGGCGGTCTTTACCGCATTTGTGAGGCAACTTTTAGGTCACTCTAATTCTGGAGATTCAGCGTCAACTACGTTAATCAACATGTTTAATTAGCAGTAGGTTAGATCTGGCCAATCTTCTTACTGTACATCATAAATTAACATGAAGGACGATAAAGTTAAGTGTTAGTTTGGACATAGTCTGGATCAATCCCCAGGACGTGCTAGTAAATCCACGATACCTACTTAGGGAGGTTCTCGGTCTTGAGCCGGCACATTCTAGAACTTATGGCGTGTGGGTTAATACAACCAACGACGGAGATTAACTGCACATAGACAACTACTATCCTTTCAATGGAAGTAGATAAGGTTAGGAGATTGCACCCATAGCTAAAACTGAATTAGAAACACATGCTCTGGTTGAATCGGGAAATTACGGGGAAACATAGATATAATGATTAGTTACACCAAGTTAGGAGACCCGAGAGGAGGGATAAGCCAATTACTTTTATGTTCTTACGTTGGTCAAGGGACCGTTATTTGTCTTTTTAGCTAGATTTATGAATTTATTATCTGTGATTCATCATCTCTGTGGGATCGACCTTGACTCGTCCTTACTATACTGTGATTGATCTAGTACTTTTGCTAGTATTTCATGAGTAGAGTGACTTACACCGCAGACCAAGTTTTTGGCGCCATTACCGGGGACAATGGCCAATGTAGACAATAATTTCACTAAATCGAATTAGGAATTATTAGTTTTATGTTTGTAATTTTATTTTTGAGTCTAGAGTCCGTTGCATTGCATTAATCCCGCATAGTTTATACGATCGAGAAAAGAAAAAGGTTCCCAAATTGCAACGGTAGTGCCATAGTTGCGAGAGTCCGGAACTCGATTACGATCACTTCTCTATGTTTTCTGTGTTCACCCCTGCATGTTGGCGATTAGTAGGTCCGTAGCGATTGGAGTGCGGACCCTCTTGAAGCGGGAGTTTCTAACCGCTTTTGTGTTTACTTTTTCTCTCGCGCATGTAGTGCGAAACACCTTGACTTTTTCTCGGCCAGATTCTTGAATTCGACGTCAAGCAAAGACCATGCCAAGCACAGTTCTGAATGTCATGCCCATCTCAATGTATCCAGGATCCAAAGTGTGGGAGCAATACCAGGAAGATAAGAAACGAGTGGAATTGGAGGAGGAAGCGGCCGGGACTAAGAAGGACGCAGAAGCAAGCCTAGAAGAGTACAAAAATTATCGATGAGGTAAGTCTCATATTCTAATAATAGATGTACCATCTTTCGATTTTGATCCGGTAGAGGATCCTGATACTATGTTTTCTAAGCCCGAGGCCTACCCGGACTCAGATTTGATAGTCAAACTAGGAGACCCAACCACCTTTAGGCTCCCTGTTTCGATAAATGGAGTATTCTTAGAACTAGGGATGTGCGACTCAGGATCTAGCTGCAACATTCTTCCCTTTTCACTCTGCAAGGATGTAGGCTTTCAAGTTGATATGGACCAGAAGCGCGGCATGTGTTTTGTCGATCGTAAGGTCGACATGGTCATTGGTGAGCTGAAAAACTGTAATCTCAAGGTGGGAAGTTTTTACTTCCCCATTGACTTTCTAGTCTTGGATATCCCCGATGATCCGAGTGCGAATGTTTTTTTAGGACGTCCATTTTAGCAAATGGCCGAGCCATTCTAGATTACGATTGTAGCGACATTGCAATTAGGGTCAACAATGACGCTCAAGTCTTTAGGATCCTATAACCGCTACCCAATCGACCTGGAGAGATCCTTGTTAGCTCAAGCTCTAGAGAAGTGAAAATCATTGAGATAGAGGATGCGAGGGATAGACAAAAGAAAGTTGTGGTAGAGACCAGCGAGCAGGAGTTCATGACGGTTTTACTTCGAGAGAGGGTCGATAAGATTCACAACAATGCGCAAAGGGAAGCGGTCATGTCTGACATGCCTACCCTGTGCAGTGCAAGTTTGAATTCAAAGGTTAAACCCGTGAATTCTTTGAGCATCAAGGACAAGTATCGGAGTAGACGAGGAAAGCGTAATGCATTGGTGAATAAGGCCAAGCGTGCAAGGTAGAGAGCTCAAGGTCCTACCAAGGAGACTGGAGAAGGAGCACTTCTTGATGGGAAATAGGAATGACTCTTCCTCGGCTTAAAAAGATCAGGAAGAGCATGGGTTGAGAGAGAAGGAAGATGCACTTCTGTGAAGGCCTCCAGAGTGCAAGCTTGCTAGAGAAATCGTAAATCTCCGACTGAAGTAAAAGTCAGAAGTATAGTCGAGTTGATGACTTTAAACTCAGAACTACCTTTAAAACCCTTAGATTATATCGAGTCAAATAAAAGTAATTGGAATGGCTGACAAGCTTTTTTTCATGCTACCGCATCTCGAAGCTTAGTGCCAAAGGGTGGTGGGAAGATTTTTTTACTTGTTGATCAGTCCGGTGAAGTAGGTTAGTAGAGTCAGAGAAAAAGTGCAAGGAAGTTGAGAACTAGTCTATGAGGAGTCAAGTTTGGATTGAAAATCATCAAGGATTGAGTAGAGGTGTAACCTGAAGTAAATTTTGTAGGAACCTAGAAGGAAAATTCTCCTGCAATTACGGGACTATTTAGACACGGTTCCCGATGTTTGAACACATTTTGGGAAAACACGCAAGCGTGTGTGCCCCACGCACCTTTTCCCACTATCCCACATTTCCCTCTTCCTCATTACTCCACCATTACTCCCTTATTCCTCAATCCCCTCAATACTCCCTCAATCCACTCACCCCTACTACTACTACTTTCCACATTTTCATACAAACCTACCATCTTCTCCACTAAATTTATCCTATTTAAACCAATCCATCTCCTTCACCATATTCATCACCCAAAATCACCAACACAATTTCTTCTTCTTTTTCTTCTCCATTTCTCTTCCAAAAATTCGGCCATCACCACCACCATCTTAACCATTTTCCTTCACCAAACCACACAACCATACACAATTTCCAAATCCCTAACTCTTATTTCCTTTTAAACCACCACTGTTTCTGTCAAACCGCCGATTTTGCAACCCTAAAATCTCTATTCTTGTTCTGACAAGTTGCAGAGTCCCTAGAAAAATTCAAACATGAACTTCGGCACTCTGGCAACTGTGAGACAACCCCATGCAATTACGAGATTAGTTTTACAACAATTCAGAGTACAGAAAATTCAATTTTATGGCAGGTAGAGGCAACCCCGCACCGAGACGCAAAGGAGGTCAATAGAGAGTTTAGAGTGATGCCATTCCTCTTATCAACGGTATTTCTCAGTACACGTCTGTTGGGATTTACGAGTCATTTCAGACTCATTAAATGATCGGTCGGTGGCAAGGGAATAAGGCGTCGACCTCGGTGATTGTGGTGACATCGTACCACAGGTTCTTCATTACCATGGTAACGCGGATATGGTTCTCATTCTGGCTGCATTCAACGCCACCATTGTCCGCAAGTTTTTGCTTATGTGGTGGCAAACCACAGTCTAATGTTGCTATTATTAAGGGGTTGATTGATTTCTCTATAGAAATTTTCAATGGCCATTATGGCATTGAGAATGTGCCTATCACGAGGATGAGTGCGCCACTACTTGCTGGGGGCCCGGGATTTGGGCGCTTTCGATGACTATCGCTTCGCATTTTGGTATTCGATGGGACTTGAAAGATCGATGGTTTCCTACTTCCTTCCATCTAAATAAGTTGGACTGGAGCACACGGATGCTGCATAGGTTTTTGATTACCCACCTTGTGCCTATCGGTTTTGGGTACATAAATCGGACGTCCCTGTTGTACATGAAAATGTCATCATCGAGTCTAGGAATATTGTGTTCTTTGAGGATATATTTCCCTGTAAGGAGAAGAGAAAGAAGAAGCAAGCATGAGTAAGCGGACATATGAGCACGAAGAAGAGGTGATCCTTAAGAACTTGAGGAACCTTGTCGTAGTAAAAGAGGGCTAGGACTTCCAATTCATTTGGTCTTGATTTTCTAACCTATATGGTAGAAAGCGAACTTAGGACATATGTTGAGGCAATCTACTCCGGAAGCTTCTTTACGGAAATAAGCTATAAATAGTGAAATAGAATTCGATCTTGCAAAACCATACTTGAGAGTTGGTTGATCTTCCACCGGAAAATATTCCACTAGGGTGCAAGTGGATCTTCAATAATAAGTTAAAGGTTGATGGTTCTATTGATAAGTAGAGCCAAGGTTGGTTGCCCAAGGGTTCCGACATAAAGAAGGCCTTGACTTATTTGATAATACTCACCAGTTACGAGAATTACTTCTATAAGGGTTCTTATTGCCATAGATGCAGTCAATAACCTAAAAATCCATCAAATGGATGTGAAGACTGCCATCGTGAACGGTGAGTTGGAAGAAGAGATTTACATGAAACAACCCGTGGGGTTTGTTGTTCCAGAGCAAGAGAGCAATGTGTGTAGACTAGTCTTTGTATTGGCTTAAACAAGCACCCAAGCCGTGGCATGTCAGGTTTGGCAGTGTTATGTTGTCAAATGGATTTAAGATTAATGAGTGTGATAAATGTGTCCACATCAAACGCATATGTGATAGTATGTCTATATGTGGATGACATGTTGATAATGGGAAGTACTCTTGATATCATCATGAATACTAAGAAGATGTTGACGAGGAACTTCAATATGAAGGACCTGGGAGTTGCAGATGTGCTACTAGGGATTAAGATCTCTAGAGTACCCGATGGACTTTTGTTGTCATAAACTCATTATCTTGAGTCATTCTTGAAAAAAATTAATGTCTTTGATGAAAGTCCAGCGAGCATTCCACTTGACCTAAGTGTGCACTTAGCAAAGAATAGAGGTGAACATGTGGATCAATTAAGATATTCTCAAGTGATTGGAAGTCTGATGTACACAACCAACTGTACACGACTAGACTTAGCAGGTGCATTGAGTAAACTGAGTAGGTTCATGAGTAATCCAGACCATAATCATTGGAAATCCTTAAATAGGTTGTTGAGGTACATGAAGTACACTATGAATCTGGGATTACGATACACAAGATATCCACCATTATTAGAAGGATAATGTGATGTCAACTGGATATCGAGATCTGAAGATTCAAGTCCACTAGTGGAGACTTGTTCACGATTGGTGGTCTTTGTTGTGTCTGAAGTCTACAAGACAAATGTGCATAGATCGCTCCACAATGGAGGCTGAGTTTATATCATTGGATAAGGCTACAAAAGAATCTAAATGGCTTAGGAATCTCCTAGAGGATATTCCTTATTGGCCTAAGCCTTTGGCTGCTATCTGCATACACTACGGTAGTCAATCGCTATGGGAAGGGCACAAAGTAGTATGTATAATGGTAAGTCTCAACACATATGTCGTAGACACAATACCATTAAACAATTGATCTCAAGTGGCGTGATTTCCATCGATTATGTAAGATGGAAGAAGAATCTTGCGGATCCGCTTACAAAAGATTTAGCTAGCTAGGGATCAGATGTCAATTTTGACAAACGGAATGGGACTAAAGCCTATTACGCATGTTTCCTTGTAATGGCTACCCAACCATGTTGACTGGAGATCCCAAGATCATGGTTCCAAAGGGACAACTCAATATAAGGAACATTCCAGCACTTACCCATTCTGTAAGAATAAAAGTGTTGTCTGTAGAGGGTGTGAGGTTAAGCAAAGATTTTAATGATTCTTATATCTTGATATTCAAGTGGGGTAGGGCAGAATACTCTTAATAGGAGGTCACCTATGTAAGTACGATGTGGGGCCGTTTTTGGGAGAATTTCTTGAATTCTCTAAAGCACTTTCTGAAACCTAGTGTTGTCCAGGGCCGAGATGGACACAACCATGAGAACAGAATGGTGCTAGGGGAAATAATGTGTGAGTGCTATTGTCTTGGTTTACACTAAATGCTGATCAATTCAAGACCCAGTTCACTTGTTAGCCGAGTAAATCTGATAGTACTTCACTAAGGCAGGTTCATGGCCTGAAGCTACCTCTACTGATACAATATTTTTCCGTCTGACTTCTCTTCAAAGTCTGCATTTGCATTTGCATTATTTTTCATTCATGTAGGGGATTGTTAGAGATATAAGTCAAACACCTAGAACGGGGGCTTAGAACATGTTTTGAAATAGTCAAATTTACAGCAAATTTTGGATACTCTCTGGTGAGATTCACCGAGAGTTTATTACGTCTAAAAATTCTACTCACGGAGTAGATGATGTTTGGCTTTGGAATCACACTATTCGGATATCGGGTGAATGAGAAATTAATACCTAAAGTTGGTTTAAAACATGTGTGAGAGAGGAGTTGAAAGTGTGATCAGCTCAAACTCTCCCACACTGAAAAAATGGGAGACTTGAGGTTAAAAAAAATTAGATTGGTTGAGATTAGATCTACATGAATATTTATTTTTTGTGAAACAAGTAATTTGAGGCCTCTAATGGTTTGGCCTTTGGCGCCCGCCTAACCATTGGAGGCGACCTTGGGGTTTGTTATGGGTATATATATCATGCATTTAGGATTATACTTATTCAAAAACATGATGCTTGCTTTAATATTTGAAATCATTGAATCTATGCTTGTTGTAGAGGTATTCAAAAGCTAATACATGATGTCAGAAAACATGTTCTTAGGTTATTATGTTATACTTTTATGTTCTGGTTGACATATAATTGATTTGTGTTATAAAAAGCATGTTCTAGGATGATTTGATATATTTGTTGTTCATGATTTATGAGTAGTAGATATGTACTGTAAAAGAAGTCATGAAAAATAAATAAAGGGAAAGATGCTAGAAAGCATAAAGTGTTGTTTTAAGCAAACGTTCTTGGTCAATACTTTCATAGCAATAAATACAACGAATAATTGAGGTCCTCGGCATCATTCATCGTTCATGGGAAAAATAATGACAATATGTTGGGCCGTAAGCAATCCTCGACCATGGGCTATAATTTTGGTCAAATTCCGGTTTGTCAAAAGTTAAGCAAACTCTCTATGTTGTATTCTACTAAACAGGGTGTGGTACTCATAAACAAAATCAATCAACAGGCTCTTCGTGCTGCTAAACATGATATGGTTAATTGAAACCCAAAGTAAAGAAAAGCAGCAAAATCTTCTTGTTGGGCTCTACTAAACATGATATGGTCTTTAAGCCATATAAGAAAGATGAAGAGCATGATGTTAAGAAATTGAGATGATAAATGTAATATCAGTTATGTGCTTTATGTTCAAATATTAGCAAAATGATAAAGCTTGTTATACATTCTCTTATATGATCAACTAGTTATATGTTAGTATACTTGTGCATTTAGTGTTAGCGAAAGACAACTAGGAACTCAGTTATGATCCCAATAACATGTATGAGTTCCTGATGATGAAATATTTTTCTACTGAGCTTTATAGATCACGCATTATCTTACATACTAACAGATGTGTAACATACCTCGATGATCTGAGAACAACCACAGAAGGGTAACTGTAGCTTCTACTCCGTATGTTCATGTTAGTGTTCCTGCCTAAGTTCCTGGAGGAGCTTTGTGAGTTAACCTGATAAGTGAAATGCCACCTCATCCAAGGGTATCAGTGGACCACTCATAATATCATGACATCTTCACTTACTAGCTATGTGACTTTCCAATGATCTGAGGGTAGTGTTTATGATATGTGACGATGAGTGGTCATTATTGTGGTCTTATAGTTCCTTTGTTTAATATTGCTTTTAGTTATGATTAAGTATGCTGAAAATTATTATGAATAAGTTGGATGTTTGGATTTGAATGGTTTCATTTAATTTAGTATGCTGATCCTTGAATGTTGTTCAGTACGTAAGCCGAGTAAGTCATTTTGGCTTCCATGCAAATATTGTAGCATTAGACTTCATGATTCAAGATAAAAAAAAATCTGATATCTCAAGTCATGAACGAATAGCAAAATCCAAAATTGCTCAGGTTTCATGTTAGGTTGTTACACTACAGGAGGTGGGTTTGTGGTCCGAAATGACAAGAAAAGGTGTAATCAAATTTGGTTGGTAGGGGTTAGAGAGAGGAAAAAAAGGGGGTATATATCAAAATTATTTTTACCCCTTAGTATAAAAGCTTTAAAATATCTTCGTTTGAAAATATAAATTCATTTAAGCTTTGTTTTCTGCGTAATGTAATATTAATTTAGAAAATCGATAAAGCATTTATTATATTTTTCTTTGCTTTATTTTTATTTATTATATTAAATCACAATGAAAAAAATAAAACAGTTTATATTTTGGGACGGTGTAGTAAGTACATTGAATTTCCATCAAATTTAACTTTCTTTCTTTCCTTTTATTTTTTTAAATTTTTTTTCCTTTGAGGTTATGACATTTGTGTTTTATCATCCGATTAGCATCAATCATTTCCAGCATTTATTGGGTCTAGTGTAAACCTTCATAAAATCAAAGCCTTTTCGGCCTTAGGACATGATCCGAGTGTGCCGCTCTACTTTCTTCAACATTTCTCTTCTTATAATGCTTAAATTACATGCTCTTTGCCTTCTTCTCTGTCTGGCTATATACTAAATTAATTAATTATTTCCATTTACTACTTGGCAATTGGATAGAAATGGAGGATCACTACTATGAAATAGCAGATCTCAGTAATTACATAATGAATGGTGGGAGGCCAAATTTTCAGCCTATACCCCTACCGGTACCGGACCTCCTCTTATCTGGCCGGCCAGCAGCAGCCCAGAACTATTCAGATTCGGTCCTTCTTGATCGAACGGTGACTGGAGGTGGGTATAACCCGATTTCCGACCGGATTCCACCATTAGCGGCGGCGCGGTTGCTATGGCGGTTTTGAATTCATGGAGGCTGCTGGTGGTGGTGGGACTACTGGGAGGTGGCCTAGGCAGGAGACACTTACCCTTCTTGAGATCAGATCAAAACTTGATTCTAAGTTCAAGGAATCCACTCAGAAGGGACCTTTATGGGATGAAGTTTCTAGGTACGTTACCCTACGTACTAGCTAGCTAGCTAGCTAGCTGAGATTCTATAGGGACTGTATATGTAATATAGGTGTACTAGTAAGTATTCTCTTACTGTATTCTATGTATGCCCTAATTCAGTTTCAAAACCCTTTATATATTTCTACTGAAAGAAGCTCATAAGCTAGCAAAAGGATAAGTTTGCACCATCTTCATCTTCTTAATTAGGTCTCTAGTTCAAAGCGTTTAATTACCTACACTCTGTCCCTTTTTGATTCCGTAAAAACCAAATAAGTACACACATCAGAAGGGCTCGAATTCCTAAAATCTTGATAATATATGAATGAAGAAAATGATGATCTTTTACTTCTCTCTCTCTCTGGTCGTATTGAATAGTAGAAACATCTGATAATATATCGTCAGCGGTGTGAAAAAACTATTTATGACTGTTTTTTCATTTCTTGAGTTTCCATTCTAGAGTTTTGTGAATCGAAAATACTGCCCGTTTCTTTGTGTATGAAGCCATTTTTAGCACTACATTATTTTAGGCCCTTCCTATTTATTTATTTTTTGTATTTGGGGGTTTATTAGCATCCATTTTCACTTTGGGCAAGTTAAAGCATTTAAAAAATAACTTCAAAAATTAAGATTATTTTTCACGAAAAAAAGGTTACTGTTACTGTTATCACGTTACTTCTTCTACACAATGTCAGTGGCAACTGACAAAGACATTTTTATTTATATAACGGAGATGATGCTGAGTAACATGATTGAAATTGACGATCTTTGTGCAAGCGAAGGTCGGTGATAATAACGTTCATAGGAACTTCACAGAAGCAATGAAATTCCTACATATGTGGTGCCGAATAATTTTGTAATGTCGGTAAAAAATATATATATATAAAATGTTGTACCGGAAGTTTATAAAATAGAAAGTCGATAGAACTCCCCAAATATATTTCTTAAAGCTGTCAAAATAACAACTTACAATTAAAATTCGATTTACATTGTGTTATTATTCTAGTTATTAATACATTTATATCTGATTATATTTATTTGGGCTTTTGTAATCATTATAACATGGTCAAAGTACATATGATTTTATAATTTTCATCCTATACTTCTTTCAAAAAAATTTAGTTTGTGTGCATGTAGGAAGAAGATAAAAACAAGGATGGTGTGATGATCAAAGAATGGTGTGAAAATGAGAAAAGATAAAACAAATTGTAGAGAATACATTTACATCAACTAGATTAAAAAAATAAATAAATAAAAAAAAAGGTTATACCAATGCAGAGTAAAAAATCATTACTCTTGCGACCATTAAATGTTCTGCTATCTACATAATCTATCAATGATACATGTGTGGTAACAAACCACATAATTTAAATGTAAGACATAATTGGAAAAACTAGAATTGAAAACTCATTACTCAGATTTCAGCTTTTCAAGTATATATGTAATTTGCAAGTAAGGCTAAAGGAAGAACCCTCCTTTGGAGAAACCCTCCCGGTGGGATTTCCCTCTTCACGATCAAAGCTTTCCGGCATCGCTATCCATGGAAAAAGCGGCTTGGCGCCTTCACTGCGATCCCTCACCCTCACCGCACAAGAAGAGACCCGTCTTGCTATGCGGGGGTCGGCGGAGGAAGAGTTGTGTTGTCGCGGCTTGATCGGACGCTGCTTTTTGCGAAGGGCGTTGATGTTAAAGGGTCCCGGTTGGCCTGAAGCAATCTTGGGGTGTTACTTTGAGGTGATCGGTTGCAAAGGAATGTTTTTCGATTTGTGTGTTTACGGAGGAGGATGTTGCGGCTGAGGTTTTGCCCGGCGGCCATGGTGCTTCGATGGTGGTTACCTAGTGTTGCGGCGGTGGGTAGATTCTTAGGACTCGATTCTTTGGATTCTTTGATCATCACGAGTTTTGAGTACATCTTGTCGGACTCCCATTGCACCTTTGCTTCAACGAGGTGGGGAGGAGGGTGTCCGAGGCCTTGGGTGCATGGTTGTTACAGGAGACAATTGTGGGAGGTAATGGCATCGGGGCTCCGATTTCTTGATTCTTGGGTTGATGTCAACTTAACACGACCACTTGCGTCGGGTATCTTGCTTGATGTTAAGGGGGATGTGTTGAAAATGATGTTGCAATACAAGCGATTCTGAATATTTGCTTTTCGATGTGGTGTGGTGGACCGGTTTGTCCCGAGCTCCACGAAAAAATTGACGATGGCGGAGAAGAAGGCATTATCGTATAGGGATTGGTTGGGAGTAAGTTGTCGATCGGCCTTGTTGAAGAGATGGAGTTTCATAACCTTCTAAGCCGGATATTGCAGGTGATGACGACTCATATTGGGCAATTTTTCCACTTTGACACATGAGGAATTTGGGCTAAAAAGTTGAGGTTGGCGTGGTGATAGATGAGCCTTTGGGCGTGAATGTCCCTCCGGCTGGTTCTTTGGTGGTGATGCGGAGTTAAATTTTAGGAAATGCCATTATCGATGGAAGAAGCGGGTGGTTCGGAGGCTGCAGTGTCTACTTATCCCCGTCTACAGCACAAGCTAAAGGTGGGGTTTTACATTTACGGGCCGATGGTGGGAGGAAAAGAGGCGACGGACTTGGAGGTGGCGGATGGGGAGTAGATATGAAGAATGGTTGTCGGGTTGCGAAGACAACCACTTTTGATTTGCCATTGATGGAGCTGTCCAGAACATTCCCACCGGCGCCCTGAATATCTTATATTGGGCTATCGGGGTTTGGGCTAACCTCGTGCGGTGAAAGTTCTTAAGGCTCTTGTATTTTCTTTTTCCCATATTTAGTTTCTTATGCAAAATAAAACTTTCGAGAAATAAATTTGAATTAGTTCGTTGTGCTTTGGGTTTCCACTAATGCTCACAGTAGTTTGTATTTCGAGGGCTAGTGGGGATTGGCTTTGCTCTGGCGGTCAAATATTGATCTTAGAAGCTCTACTTATGGCGGTGGTCAAATTGGCCAGCGTGTGACAATTACATATGGCGGGTGTGGAGGTTTACGAGTTTTATGCTAATCCAGGTTGTAGAAAGCGAGTCCATTCTTGGAATTTACTTCAAAGGCGCATGACTCCTCTCGGTTACCTTGGGTGGTGGTGGCGGGTGATTTTAATGAGATACTCTGCGATCACGAGTAGGAAGGGCCTCATTTGTGACCTATTTCAATTCTCAGATGGTTGCTTTCCAGTCTGCCTTACCAAAGTGTGGACTTTTTGACCTTGGCTACTTTGGTGCGCCAACTTGGGTTCCTTTGGATAAAAGTGTGGCAAATGAAGAGTGGCAGGCTCTTTTCCTGGATCATCATGTGTACCACTTGTTCTACTCCCATTTTGACCAAGTCCTAATGCTACTTTCTGAGAATAATATGTTTTGTCGGGGCAAGATTAAGTGGTTTTATGTGCATCGCTATGACCCATTCTTGATTAAGAATGATGACTTTAAGGGACGAGTGCAAGAGGGTGGCGACTGTGGCCTCGGATCTGGCAAACTTTCTCACCGTATATTGGGACTAGGTTGAGACCTTAAGCGGTGGAGTATGTAGAAACATGGTAATATTGCTAAGAATATTGCGGCTAAGGAGAATGAGCTTCGGTTGTTTCATGAATCTAAGTGGTTATAATGTAGAGAATAAAATCTTTGCTTGAAAGAGTTGGATCATTTGTATACACTCGATGAAGACTATTGGAGGCAGAGAGGGCTGATGATTGGTTGAAGGGGTATGGATAGGTTCACAAGTTACATTTTATCACAAGGTGACTAGACTCGGGGCTAGGAACACTATTGATCTTTTATTCAATGGGGTGGTCTCCCAATACTCTATGAGTATGTTTACCTTGTCGCCAGTCTTTGAGGGCATAGAATTTTCCACTCTGACGGACATCCAAATTCATCGCCTTTATGAACCTTTTATAGAGGATGAAGTTCTTCGTGCACTTAAGCAGCTCTCTGGCAGGAATGTGCCAGGCCCTGATGGTATGCATGTCATTTTCCTTCAAATATATTGGCATGTGTGTGGCTGTGAGGTTTTGCAGGTGATTTTTGCAATTCTAAATGAGGGAATGGACCCGGGCTCGCTGTGAGACTTATATTGCCTTAGTTCCTACGGTGGAATCCCCCACTCGGGTAGCTAAATTCTGACTTTATGCGCTTTGTAATTCGATGTACAAGTTTCTCTCACGTGTTATTGTAAGCGATTTTAAACATGAGATTAATGATGTTATTACAGGCAATCGGACTGTTTTGTTGTGGCGCAGATTGATCACGAGACAATGCCATAGTAGCTTATGAGGCATTTCACTCATGAAGATGAGGCACATGAGATGTCCTAATCATGCGACTATCAAGCTTGATATGGCCAAGGCATTTGATCGTTTGAATGGAGCTCTCTTTGAGAGTCATGCATCGAAGCATTTCTGGGGTTTTATGGATTTATTACGCAGGTGTGTCTCGTCCGTGACTTATCAGGCTCAGTTAATGGCAAACTTGATCCTACGATTATCCCAACTAAGGGGATTAAATCGGAGGACCCTATCTACCTATTCTTTTTTTTTTTTTATCATTTGTGCTTAGGATTTACACCTGTTGGATCGGGCTACGTGAGGTGGGCTACTTACAGGTATTTCCTTTGTAGGGCAAGCAGCGGGTTTAGGTTTCCATTTTGCTTTTTTTGATCACGCAGTATGCTACTTTTTAATATATGGATGAAGTGCTAGAGGCATTTGTTGGTTCTTTTTATTAAGTATTGGTTGCTCTATGTTCAAGCTAATATTTTACACAAAGTCCAATTTGTACATTAGCGAGGATTTTTAGGCGGGAGGCGGAAGGAGCATATACCAGGGCTTTTTACGAGATCCCCAGGTGGGAGTAGCACGGGAAGTATTTGGGCATGCCTTTTGTTACGGACAAAATAAGCGGCCAGTTTTAATTTATTTGAGAGATGGTGTGGAAAAAGTTGTCGGTGGAAGGACAAGCTTCTCTCTCCGGTAGTAAAGAGTCATGATTAAATCGAGTCTTGTAAGCTATACATCGTTGATTATCTGGTGTTTTAAGGTTCTGTCACGCTAGTTCGGGAGATTGGCGATATATTCATGGTTTCTTTTGGGGAGACACGGAGGCTAAGCGGAAGGTGCATGGTGGAATCGGAAACTTGTTGTCGACCCAAGAACCTTGAGGTTTGGGATTCCACAACTTGGAATGTTTCAACCCTAGCTCTGTTGGCTAAGAAGTCATGGTGGTTCCTTGCTTGCCCGTCCGCTCTTGCGAGTCGAGTTCTTAATGCAAAGTATCGGTCGGTATGACTATTGTGGTTGCGGGTCTAGGGACGGGAAATAATTCTTGTGGAGTTTTGGAGGCGAGGATCAATTAATGTTGGAATGCGATGGCGGATAGGCAGCAGAGTTCGATCTTATTTTCCATGATGCTTGTGTGTCACAGGCCTCATTCTTTTGTATCAGTCGAGCGGTTCATACCGTGGTCTCATGGATAGCAAGGTGCATGACTTACTTTTATCGAGACACACGAGCGGTGAAATCTATATTTACTCAATGCAGGAATTTAAGACCTGGGAGGTGGATGCGATTCTTTAGACTCCAATGCAGTGCCTTAGCATTATGACAAATAGGTTTAGCATTATGACCAAAGAGGCGGGTATAGAGTGAAGTCCGGCTACTTTCTTGCATTGAGCTTGTATGGAGGATTGCTGAGTCATACGTGCTTAATCATATTTAGAAATTTGATAGTGTATGGAAATATGTTTGGCGGGTTTTGTGCCACATGAGTGCATCACTTCTTATGGAGGTGCACTGCAAGACTATTTTTCCAATGGAAGAGCAACTAGAAAAGTGCAACATAGGTTGAGGCGGTGTTTGGCATGTGGCAAGGAGGTTGAGTTCTTTGCGGCAAGTACTCTTTGACTATGACTACTCTACAGGGAGATCTTGGCCGCCTCGCGCTTTTGGTAGTCGGGTCGCGCGACATGGGTCGAACTTTAAGGAATTTTTTGAGCGGTGGTAGTGCGGATGAGAGTCTCTACATACTCTAGAATCTATGGAAGGCCGTCGCGGTTTTATAGGGTGCTATTTATGTCTCCGAGTCGTTTCGCATCATTGGCCGGGGCGGTGAAGTTCCGACAGGCCATGGGCTCTTCTCACTCTGAGTCGGAGGGCTTACTCAGCGGGTTTTTGGGTTTGCCTCCCGTGGGTAGGCTGGAAATGTAATTACGATGCTTACATCATGGATTCGAGTTTAGCGGTTGGTGATCTTCAAGATGCGGTTGGCTCGATTATGGCTACTCTGTCGTTTCATTTTGACCTGGCATAAGCCTTGAGATACTATAGATGCGAGGATTACATTTGTCAATGGAAGAGGCTATTAAATGCAGGCCCAACTACGATTATCTTTGAGATTGATTGTTTGTCTTGTGTTCAACCACTCTGCGGCCGTCGGATGACATTTCTATCTTGATTCTTGTAGCGCGTGATTGTTTCTTTTTTTTAATCTTTTATTTACTGCATCCTTTTTGTTAAGCAAATGAAACTTTCCGTGACTTGTTGGTTAGGTATGGTTTAGATCGCATTAGTCGTGTTGATTGAGTTACAGATCCCCACAAGATGTAATTTGTTGTGGACTTGGCTATATTTTATTTTTCAAAAAAAAAAAAAGTATGTAATTTGTTTAGGTATGGATAAAAAAAAAACCTATTTCAAAAGACAATATATTTATTATAAAAAAAAAAGATGAATATGCATATTTTTTATACAATGAATATACATCAATCACTACTAAAATTATGTGTATGTATTATTTGTGATATCTTTTATACTTGTTATCATTGATAGTACGTGTGAAAAAAATAGTAAATTACATATCATACGAATTTTACATTATTTATTTATTTTTATATAAAAAAGGGTAAACCCTACCCGAGGGTCCCCACATATATATATATTCATTTGAAACTAGGGTCAATGCTCCATTATTTATTTATTTTTATTTTTTTTGAAAGCCATTCTCCATTATATGTTAGTAGTATATAATAATTAGTAACCGTGCCCCTTACATGTTTTATCTTCTTTGTTTTTTTCCACAAAATATTGATGTGATATATCCAGGATGATGTCTGAAGAACATGGATATCAAAGGACAGGAAAGAAATGCAGAGAAAAATTCGATAATTTATACAAATACTACAAGAAGACTAGAGATGGTAAGTCCGGCCGTCATGAAGGTAAGAACTATCGATTTTTTCGTCAACTTGAAGCTCTGTATGGCGATAGCAAGAATGCAGCCTCGTACTCCGGCGCCGGGAATAATCAAGAATCCCTTGAGCCTGTAAAGCTCTCTACAGCTGATCATAGCATCAGTAATATCTCCAAGACTTGTGACTTTTATTCCGACGGTCTAAATATGTTGGATGACGATGGTCCTCCTTGTGAGAATTCAAAGGAAAGAAAATTAAGAACAAGAAGAAATGGAAAGCAAAGTTGAAGAATTTATTGATTCAGAGATGAGGAATCTAATGGAGAAGCAAGATGATTGGTTAGTAAAAGCAGCGAAAATGATTGAAGACAAGGAACAAGAGATTGCTAAAAGAAAAAAGAGTGGAAGAAACTAGAGGAATCCAGGATTGAGAGAGAGCAAAACTTCTGGGCTACCCAGAAATCTTGGATTGAGAGACGTAATGCCGCAATGATGGAAGCCATCGAAATTTAACCGGAAAAGATCCGGAACTTTACGCCCCTTATCATCAAGATTTGAAACAATATTCATCAAACGCTATAAATACTACTGATCATCATGTGAAAGAAACGACGACCCACAACAACAACAACTGGCTGGAATGTGAGATCACATGTCTAATACAGTTAAGAACAAGCATGGAACCAAGATTTCATCAGCAAATTGAGGAGGAAGAGGGTTTAATTTTGTGGGAGGAAGTAGCAGCCAAGATGGCTTATTTGGGATATGATAGAAATGCTTCAATGTGTAAAGATAAATGGGACAATATCAATAAGAATAAGAGGAAGGAAGAAGATTCATCAAGGGCCTACTGTTGTTACACTACACTACAAAATGATGAGTATATAAATAGTCAGATGGGAGTTGGAATCTATTCTTCTGTTGGTGGCAATAATATTGGCCATGGGATTATTTCTATGGAAGAAGGGCAAAGTAATCATCAGTATGTTTCGCCGTCAGATGGATGCTATAGATCTATGGTTGGTGCAGCTGAAAGCTTGTGGTTGAAAGACCCTTGACCAAAGTGGAAGCGAGGAATTTTTTTAAATCGGATGGTTTGAGATTTTCTTTCTTTCATTTATACTGATATAATTTTACGAAAAGAAAAATTTCAATATACACTTTATGATGTATTCTTTTTTACTCTCCACCATGCTACTGACGTTAACTCATAACGTCAATTCCAGTGGATCGGCGTTACCACCAATAACAACTTCTAATGTATAAGTATGAAGCAGCAGCTATTTTTAAGCGTAAAGCAAGTGGCGTTATTTTATTAAAAATAATTGTGTGTTTGAAGTAATTTTTCTTCTTTAAAATGATCGTAGTGCATGAAATAAAATCGTGGTGCCAATGAAATCACTTTTTGTAACATAAATTTTAATGGCTCGAGTTAGGTGGTTTTGTAAACTAATTATCTGAGTGGGATGATGTGTTGGAGAGGCTGGACATATATATTATCTGAGAAAAAATAAAAGGGTTGGGTGGGCTTAGCCCCAGCCTTTGCCACTAGGGGTAGCTCCGCCCTTGCCCTTCACTACTCTGATAGTCGTCTTTCAATATTATCGCCGGCGTACATAAAATCAAGGAGGTCGTTTTTAATTTGTCTGTTACTTCTTATACTTATAATTTCTCTTACTAAATCCAAAAAAGATCTGTAAAATGGAAAAAAGAGTAAGGTTCTTGATCATGTTCTTCAAAGAATCATCACTCTTTCGACACAAGGAAAGGGTGTGAAATTCACTTTCTTGTGCGAAGACTAGACTAGCAAGGCAATTTTTGTTTCCCACCGTATATGTTCTATTATCCGATTACTTACATCTAGTATCTAATCAAATTAGATTGTATTTATACTGTAAAATTACATTATAAAAATCATACATTTTATGACATTGAAATCTAGCAATAGTATCATAGCCACATTGCCCCACTTTGAATAATTTTTTTTTTTTTTTTTAATTCTTGCCCGTGTTGAGACAAAAAAAAAAAAAAGTACTATATACATTATGTGTATTACTTGCTCCACCCCGCCAAATTTTCATTTTCTATGTTATTGCTCCTCGTACCCAAGGTGCTGTTGAAATAGTGTCACTAACCCAATCGGGTTGGACCGGATCCGGCAGGATCGGATCATTTCTACTATTTCTTTATGTTTATACATATATAAAATGGCTTTTACATTGTCATATATATGTTCTTTTAAAGAACCAATTATGAATTGTTATATGATAACGTCCTTAGTATTAAGCGTGATAGAGAAACCATGATAGGCGATTATGGTTGATGAGATCTCTAATCACTTTAATAAGTTTGATACTTAAATGTCTACTGGTGATGTCTTATTAAGCAGGGCATTGATAGTATAAGCGGACTAGCCCGCGTATTAGATGTCTTACGTCTTTAAGAGCGGGGATAGATCTCGTCTATCGAAGTGTAGAACACTTGGGTATGCGTGGGCGTGTATTAGAGAATGCGTCGTTAGGCGACCCGCTTACGGATAAGTGTCACACTATGTGACGGTTGTGTAATTATCCTTTTGACCGAGTCTTACGTGGCATCACGGTGTGGATTGTCATGCTTTGACACTATTGAGGTTTCCACAGCCACGGGGCGATCATGCGGTAGTGATTGGGTATGATCTTGAAGCATCACGGAGTATACATGATTGGTCGTCCGGGAATCGCGTATCCTGTGATTGGGATCGAATATCGAAATGGCCTTCTTATAAGGAATGTCTTACTCTCGTGAATCTTTGCAAAGTGGGAGTAAGCGAGTTACTTGAGAGGCATGATATCCAGTTATAAGATACGATCGTTGATGTTTTGACCTTTCGACTAACGACCCGTATGGATATTATTACGTGATAGGATTGTAAGTTACACGATGGCTTGTTTCACATGAAAGGTAGTAGTCATTGCATTTGACTCTTCCGATGATTGGGGAGTCACGGTGTGTTGCTTTAGGCGCTATCCACGTGATGCGTTAGGCATGAAGGGCATTTTAAGTAATTTGCACTTTGTGTCTGCGCCAACATATTCGGAAGCCTATCGGGTCACACACATAAGAACATCTAGCAGATTAAAATGTGGTTATAGATGATAACCAAATAAGGAAAGTTTATCTCGAGACTATAATGGTTATAGTGGTAAATTAATATGGTGATATTTATTTATTATGAATAAATTAAATACAAGATATTAATAGTATTATATTAATTAAAGAATATTTGGAAGCCAATTTATGGCTAAAGGCATAACTTATTAGTGTGTAAGATACACTTGGATTGTGCAATTTAATTAATGATATTACTATATATTAATATTAGATATTAATATTTATATATATATTAACTAACATGCGTGTGATGTACATATATATAAGATATACATGTTCACATATGTAATGGCTATATATTTATATATAGATTTATTTGTGTAATATATATGTGATATATACACATGTGTAAATTGATTTATAGTAATAAAATAAATATAGTCAATATTAGATATTGACAATATCTTGGGAATATTGATATAAGATATTGAATGATATCACTAGATTTATTTAATATGAGATATTGTAATAAATGAGATAAATCAATCAATTATATTTTCCTTATTTTATTGGAAAATGTTTTCTTCTCTCCCACGCTAGAAAGGCGCCCCACCCACTATAAATAAGAGGTGGGTGTCAAGGCTCTTTTATGCATCACAATTGCAGAGCTCGTAGTTCTTGTGTAAAATAGAGAGCATCATATAGAGAGTTGGAGAGAGGAAAAAAGGCTGGTCTAGCAACCGGAGTTTTCCAATAGCAATCCATGATGGGATTCAGGGAGTGTTTTAGTGTGGATTAGCGGTAGAGGCCGAACTCTTGGGCGGCTCTGTCTTGAGAACTACTCTCATGTAGGCGGTCAAAGCGTCGATCTTATAGATCAACCAAGGTAACCGTCTACTACTTGTTTGTTTATTGCTTAAGCGAAGTCGATCTTGGAGTCGATAGAAATAAATTTTGAATTCCAGCTGCGTTCCCGCGTAGATTTCTAACGATTGGTATCGGAAGAGCTTGAGCTTAAGCAATAAGCATGTTATTATCGTAGTTAATTTTATCGTTTAAATCACGTAATTAAAGATGAAAGATTTTTGATTTGCAAAATTGATACATGAAAAGAAAAAAAAAGCGAGATGTGGTGGTGCTCGGCCATTGTGGCGGCACCACCCAGCCACGGCGGCGGCGGCGGCCTCTTTGCCGGCGATCGGCTGATCAATCTTTGGCGGATCTCAAACTTTTGTTTTGTGTATTTTGTGTTTCAATATTGTTCATAGTTGTGATTAGTAATTCATCGCTTTGTTTAGTTGTGTCATGTGGCTAACCAATGGTTGAATAGTTTTAGCCGAATTGGGATCTTGCAGGCGTTAAAATAATAATGGCCTTCCAAGCTTAATTTGGAATGAGGCTGAGCCACCTCGAATATTTGATTTGGGAAAAGCTGGCTGAAGCTGCGCAACGCTCAAAATTTTGATTTTGGAAAGTGGCGGCTAAACAAAATTATTTAGCATTTCAAATATTTGATTTGGAATTAGCGCAAACCACTTTTCAAATATTTGATTTGTAAAGCGCAGGCTGGCGCCACTTCAAAATTTTGATTTTGGATAGTGGCGAACCTTTAAGCAAAATTGGTTTAGAAGCCAAATGCATCCTTTTGATTACGAATCAAAAGGAAAAAAACAAAGAGAAATAATTTTAATTTTGATTTATTTTGGAATAGTTCTAATTAATTAAAATTAAAATTAAAATCGTTTAAAATTAATCGTTAATTTTATTTCGATTAAAATTATTTAATTAATTAAATGTTAATTAGTTAATTGATTGGATAAAATTATTTAATAGATTAAATGTTATTTGATTAATTAAGGCGCCAAGTAGTTAATTTTTAATTTTATCTTTTCATAAGATTTTATTGTATGAATTAGATATAGTAGATATAATATGATTATATGGATGGGATTGATCATGGACTCAATTTAGATAGGATAGATGTGAATGATTTAAATTTTACGTTGGTTTAAAATTGTCCTGAAGCCGTTATGAAGAAGCGTGACCTAGTTTATTTTACATTTATCCCATTCCCGTTAGCTCCCCGTTAATGCGGCGGGTGTATTTATTTTATTAGATAGAATTAAATGTAACAAGAATGAAGCGGAAGATGGAGACCAAAAGAAAGGCGAAAATAAAGATCTCGTTGGAGAATGGGCATTAAAGATCTATTGGTGGTTCTGAATTCTTAGATTGTGACCAGCGGTTTTAAATCGATTTGTATTGAAACATGCTAGGAAAAGTCATGATCATACCCGGTTACTTTGTAGCGTTTACTTATTTTGTGCTTGTGTTTATTTTATATGATCGATAGATCATGACTAGGCACGATCTAGATAAATGTGTAGGGCGTATGTCTATAGAGATAGATATACTTGATGAGACCGTAGTTAAATTAATTAAGAGAATTAATTCGAAATTAATTAAGTGAATTAATTTAAAATTACTCCCAACAACAAAAAATCGAGTTATAATATGTCTCCCGATATTATAGTAGCGGTGAAGAGCCCTTGTTCGGATCAAGCGATCGGCCCACGTCGGGAGTTGACTGCTGCAGGGTATATCGTCATTATCGAGATATGATCGTTATGAGATCTCATGAATATTTAGATTCTGACTTCGACTAAGAATCTTGCGGTGATTGGCGTCGGGACCGTCGATTTTAGAGACATAAGGTTGACTATCACATAGGCGATGTGAAGCATCAAAGAGTTGACTAGTCAA
>JAOBSW010000157.1:115000-145637 GCA_026214975.1 Gentiana macrophylla | reverse complement strand
AAAGAAATCATATGTGCCTCTTCAACAACTCTTTGTCGTAAATCACCGACATTAGGCACAAACAAGTGATCCTAGTACCAAAGGTTCCTGTTCTTATCTAAAACATAACCCACTATAGGCTTATCCCTTGCAACCCGCTTCAGATCAACCAAAACTTGATCTTCATCTGGCTTTTCCTGAATATCATCCTCAGTCCGACCTTGCTAACAATGGTGCCACAAACCGCCGATCTTCAATTAGATCAAAACCTGGATTTTCATCCCGTCCTAACCGCCCCGCCACATCTTCAAGGCTTGAAACTGCAAGCACCGGTTTTCTTCTTAAGGCATCTACAACCACATTGACTTTACCCGGATGGTATTGAATGTCCAAGTCGTAATCTTTTACGAATTCCATCCATCTCCTCTGTCTCATATTCAGATTCTTATTGAGTGAAGAAATACTTTAAGCTCTTATGGTCTCTGAAGATCCTAGCCTTAACTCCATACAAGTAGTGCCTCAATATCTTTAAGGCAAACACTACCGTTGCCAACTCTAAGTCATGTGTTGGATAATTCTTTTCATGGACCTTCAACTGTCTATATGCATAAGCGATTACTTTTCCTCATTGCATTAACACGCATCCTAAACCTTGTCCCGAAGCATCAGTGTAGGCGTCGTAATTATCAAAGATCTTTAGTACTGCCAAACTAGGGTTGTAGTCAACTTATTTTTCAACGACTAGAAAGTGTCTTCACACCCACTAGTCCATTCAAACTTCACAATCTTTTGCGTGAGTCCAGTGAGTGGGGTAGCTATCTTTGAGAAGTCTTGTACAAACTTCTTAGAGTAGCCAGCCAAACCCAGAAAACTTCTCACCTCTGAAACTGTAGTCGGTCTAGAAAATTTCTCAACTGCTTCGATCTTCACCGGATCAACTTGAATGCCATGTCCAAAAATAACATAACCCAAGAAACTGACTTGATCCATCCAAAAGTCACACTTCGAGAACTTAGCATACAATTGGTTCTCCCTTAGTGTGTTCAACGCTATCCTTAGGTGTTCTTCATGTTCTTTCTCATCCTTTGAGTAAACTAGGATTTCATCTATGAAAACTATCACAAATTTGTCCAAGTATGACATGAAAACACATTGCATTAAGTCCATAAATGCAGATGGAGAATTAGTGAGTCCCAAGGGCATAACTAGGAACTCGGTAAATCTGCTACCTTGATCTTCAACTGGTGATAACCCAACCTAAGATCAATCTTAGAGAACACTCTCTTACGTTGCAACTGATTAAACAAGTCGTCAATCCTTGGCAAAGGATACTTATTCTTGATGGTAAGGCTATTCAAAGCTCAGTAGTTTTTACTTCAATTCCGCCTATGCCATTCTATAGGGTGCCTTAGCAACCGGTGCCGCTCCGGCTACTAACTTGATCTCGAACTCTATTTCTCTATCCGGCATATTTCCTGGTAACTCTTCTCGAAACATTTTAGGGTACTCTTTTATTGTAGCGGTTTCCTCTAACATAGGCTTCACTTGTTCCACATCCACTACACATAACAGGTAGCCTTCACAACCCTTTTGACAAGCTCTTTTATTGTAGCGGTTTCCTCTAACATCGGATGTAGGTTTTTACTATGCTTGTAAACATTACCATGATAGGTCTTAGATGATTTCCTGGGTACCTTAAAGTTCTCTCCCTTTTCTTTACTATCCAAGTGAACATAATTTTCAGATAGCCAATCTATTCCAAGGATTACATAGAAATCCGAAAAATCCAAAACTATGAAGTCACTTTTACATCAATATGATCCTACTCGAACATCCACTTAAGGTATCATCCTAGTTACCTTAGTTACCGTTCCTAATGGTGTAGTTATTTCCGAGGTGTTTCTTATGGTCTCTGAAGGTAGATTTAGCTTCTTAGCTATCTTAGATGACACGAACGTATTAGATGCTCCTGTATAGATCGAGGCCGTAACCGCTAAGTTGTCTAATATTATTGTACCTAAGATGTGAATTTTTTTATTTAATACAAATACAACATGATTTAACGTGCAATAAAAGTAGTTTAATAAATAAGAATAAACAAACAAAGGTGCCTGAAATAAAATTATCATCCGGTTCTGCATACTCTGCATCCACGGAGAAAACTCAAACAGGAAAACTCGGGTCGTCATTCCCGCTTCCTTGATTTTGAGTTCCTCTTAGCACTATTAATGACTGAAGGCTTGTACTTGAAGGTCTCAGCTTCCAAGACCTTGTTCAACATTTCATCCATGTTCCTTGGTGTACTTCCCAACCTTCTTGCTTGGATCTCATGGGACAAACCATTCTTGAACAACTAAAAATTCACTATTCAACCACTACTCGGTGCATTCCTCACCGAAAGGTACTTCCTTATGTTTACAATCCATGTAGACAAAATTTCTTGGATAACCGACCCATCCCTAAAATTACACCATGAATCGTAGGATTCAAACTATAAGATTCTTTTCTTTCTTCTAGTTTTTCAACGGTAAACTCCAACACGATCATCAACATATTCTAGATGAACTACAACTACTAGACCCCCATCTTGAACCAAACCACTCGCTTCTTGCTGGGCCATAGAACTTCCGATTCAAAACTTGTCGACATGAGTATCTCAGAGGTCACTTAACATTACAAATAATCCGGAAGGATCGTAATGTTACTATGTGGTATAAAATGATCTTATCTTAAGGAAGAAAGGAAGTTTAATGGACGCTTCGCTTTGATACCAAATTGCACGCCTGCTCCCGACCCGACTCCTTATCCGTAGAAAAGAATGTTCGGCACGTATAAAATAAAATAAATTCTACATTATACGTCAGCCTATACTACATCGTATCGAGTTAATCAAAACATAAGCAAAAAGACTCGGGTATATTTTTTTCAAATAACCAAGAATAGAAACTCAAAATCTAAAGATAGAAATGTTACATTTATTACATTGGAAAACCAAACGAATCATATAACGTACGAAAACCTCCAAAAGAAATTACATAGTTCCCAAAGAAACAACACGTCTAGTATATAAATAAAGAATAGAAATAAATAAACGCTTCAACGTCGGTGTCCTCAAACTTCGTCATCAAAGTTTTCCTCAAACTCCGGATCTACCTGGTCATCTTCTCTTCCCCAAACATATAAAAAAAATGCATTTGAGGTGAGTGCAAAGTACTCAGAATGAGGTAGAAGCTACTAATTAACTAAGGTTTATAATCAAGTTTTATACTTAATAAATTATCTTTGTGAGACAAACTCGATATTGGGTTCACTTCATGTCCACCAACATGTCATGACTATACATTTGTAGCTTAACTTATCTTGGTTACGTCAGCACTCAAGGGCACTACACGAGGTGTATCCACGACGAGAGGGTGCCAACAAATAGTCGCTTGCACTATTAGTCCCGGGTTTCCCCGGTATGCATACATGCCCGGTGAAGTTACCTTGTCATTTGGCCTCTAGAAGGTCACAGAATTATCCACCTATCTGGACGAGAAACATAGTTGATGTTCACATGTGCCTAACCATAAGTGACACGACGTTTAATCTTATTACTATGCAAGTATGCAATTATTATCTATTGTTAGCTAGCCACCTAAGTGTTTTCAATGATAAATCTCACCTTAACGACTCTACTCCCTCACTTAGACACGTAGACACCACATCCGACCAAGTACACAGACATTGATCAACTCTAGTTCATCAAAGCACAAGCCCCTTCATACCCCTCCGATGGTCCCGAACTTCAACTCCCTTGAAGAGTACATTCGGTGCCGGAACTAAACACATCAGAAGCTCAATCGAGGCTTGTTCATCTTTAATTAATGTTATTATATCAAGAAACAACATTTAAAATGAGATTCGAGGCTTAAAACTCAACTTTTCCCAAAAACGGGGTCAATGCATGCGCATTCATGGGAATGCGTGTGCCTTGACAATCCAGAAACATTCCGGATGCTTCTGTTTGAGCAATGCCTGCGTATTACCCCTTGGTCCACGCACACGACCAACGATGTACCACTTTTCTTAATTTCTAACCCTAATGCGTGCGCATTCTATCCTGTGCATGCGCATTGAGCATCCTTTAACAAAAACCGACTTTGTGCCTCATCAATGCATGCGTATTGATGCCTTGCGCATGCACATTGCACACTGAAAAACCCTAAACATGATTCTTTCTACTCTTTATGATCTCTACTCAATCCCAAACATGTTCTACACAATTTTTATCAGAAAAACATATGTTTTATCATCCAAAGAAAACCTTAAACCTTACACAACCTATAGGCACAAACTTTGATACAAAAATGCTTCAAAAACACGATCTATCCTCTCTAAACCATAATTATTTCATAGGAATATCCTCTTACCTTCTAAGCAAGCTAATCTAACACAAAACCTATGAAAAACTGTAGCAACTTGATCCTCTCTTCTGGAAACCTATGTGATCAATCAAAAATCATATTAGATTCGATCACACACTTCTAAACATATAAAACTATGAATTCATGAGTTTGAATCAATCAAACTCAGTCAAGAACACAATGAGGGCTCAAAAAGCATACCTTGTCAAATTCCGAACTTTCCGGTGTTGAAATGGCACCCTCTTTACGATGATTCTGCTGTTCTACTCTGATCTGAAAACCGTTAAGATTTGACTTAGAAACTAGAAGAAAACTCTCATACCATTTTTTCTATTGCCTAACACACCTCTCAAGAACGTAGGAGGAGAAAATTCTGATTATTGGTAGGTTATAAGCTTTATGCGGTGATTATTTTCCTTAAATAACCATTCCCAAAAATAATAATCTATTATTTCTTTTCATTAATTATTCCTTAATAATTAAAATCAAAATTTTCTTTTCCCAGTACATATATATATATATATATATATATATATATATATATATATATATCTATATATATGTATGTACCCAAAATACTTAACTCCATAAAAGTATTAAAGAATAATAATATTTCGTTTTCGCAAAATGACACGTTTGCCCTTACCTGAAAATCAGAATATTACATTCCTCCCCCCTTAAGAGAAGTTTCATCCTCGAAACGAGAACATACTTGGTAAGTCCACAACCTCTGGAAACTCGCTGATCATGTCGGCTTCAACTTCCCAAGTGGCTTCATTCGGTGAATGATTGCTCCGTTGCACCAGAACCAATGGTATCATCCGTAACTTGATGATCTTTTTTTCCAGTCTAGAAACTTGATCGGTTTCTCATCGTATGCAAGGTTATCTTGAAGAACTTCCGGGTCAACAGTAGCTTCAACATCAGTCTTTTTCAAACACTTCTTCAACATTGACATGTGGAAAACATTATGGACTCACAACATTGATTCCGGTAACTTGAGCTTATAAGCCAAAGGTCCAACTCTTTCCAAAATCTCAAATGGTCCAACATACCTTGGACATAGCTTTCCCTTCTATCCAAAATGTTTCACTCATTTCATTGGTGAAGCTCGTAGATAAATTCTCTCACCAACATCGAAGTCAAGAGGCGTTCTTCTAACATCTGCTCAACTTTTCTATCTATCTTGTGCTGCATTCAAATTCTTCATTACCAACTGAACCTTTTCTTTAGCTTGATCAACCAATTCCGGGGTGACTTGTCTTTCCCTGACTTCATCCCAAAACAGCGGCATTGGACATATTCTTTCATACAAAGCTTCAAACGGTGGCATGCCTATGCTTGCAAGATAACTATTGTTGCAGCAAACTCGCTCTGAGTAAGTAATCATCCCATGATCTTCCTACTTCAAAACACAAGCTAGTAGTATATCTTCAAGTGTTTGGATTGTGCTCTCCAACTGTCCGTCTGTTTGAGGATGGAAGACCGTAGTCAAATCTAACTTTGTACTTAAAGCCCTTTACAAACTTCTCCAGAATTGACAGACAAACCTATTGGAAAGGTGTCCTAAACCTAATCGGGTTGAACCTGATCCGACCGGGTTGGGTCATTTGCAGTCTATTTAGTTCATGTAATAACTTTATTATGATTAATAAAAGCACTTATGTTATTATATATTGTTTATCTTCATGTTATTTGTTGTATATATATAGTAACGTCCCTAGTGTCAATCTGTGATAGAGAAATCATGATAGTGATTATGGTTGATGAGATCTCTAATCACTATAACAAGATTGGTAGTTAAATGTCTCTAGTCGTACAAATTATCAAATGGGACATTGATAGTATAATCAGACTAGCATGTATTGGATGTCTTCTATCTTTTACAAGATTTGGATAAATCTTGTCTATCCAAGTGTAGGGACACTTGGACTGTTTGTGGACGTGTATTAGAGAATGCGTACGTTAGACTGACCCACTTACATTAAGTGTCACAATATGTGGGGGTAGTGTAATTATCCTTTTGACCGGAGTCTTCATGGCATCACGGTGTGGATTGTCATGCTTTGACACTATTGAGATTTCTCCTAACCACGGGGCGATCATGCGGTAGTGATTGGGTATGATATTGAAGCATGCGGAGTATACACGATTGGTCGTCCGGGAATCGCGTATCCTATGATTGGGAACGAATATCCGAAATGACCTTCTTATAAGGAGTGTCTAGCTCTCGAGAATCTTTGCAAAGTGGGAGTAAATGTGTTATCCCGAGAGAGCATGATATCCATATTATAAGATATGATCGTTAATGTATTGACACTCGAGATACGATCGTATGGATATTATTACAGCGATAGGATTGTAAGTTACACGGTAACTGCTTCACATGAAAGGTAGTAGTCATTGCTTTTCACTCTTCCAATGATTGGGGGTCAAAGTATGTTGCTAGACGCTTTCCCGTGATCGTTAGGTATGAAGGGCATTTTAGTAAATTGCACTTTGTGTCTACGGCCAACATATTCGGAAGCCTATCGGATCACACATATGAACTTCGAGTCAGATTAAAATGCGGTTATTGTTGATAACCAAATAAGGAAGGTTTATCTCTAGACTATAAAGGTTATAGTGGTAAATTAATATGGTGGTATTTATTTATTATGAATAAATAATATACAAGATATTAATTATAAAAAATTATATTAATTAAAGAATATTCCAGAAATCAATTAATTGACTGATGGGGCGCCACCTTTAAGTGTATGAGATACACTTGGATTGTGCACTTTCATTAATAACATTACCATAATATTAATATTAGATTTTAATTGATTTTGGAAAAATAGATTTTTGGTAATAAGATAATTATATTCAATATAAGATATTGGCAAAATTAATTATCATTAAAGAGATAAATCAATCTAGAAGCTTTTCTATCCAAAATGTTTCACTCATTTCATTGGTGAAACTCGTAGATAAATTCTCTCACCAACATCGAAGTCAAGAGGCGTTCTTCTACCATCTGCTCAACTTTTCTATCTATCTTGTGCTGCATTCAAATTCTTCATTACCAACTGAACCTTTTCTTTAGCTTGATCAACCAATTCCGGGGTGACTTGTCTTTCCCCGACTTCATCCCAAAACAGCGGCATTGGACATCTTCTTCCATACGAAGCTTCAAACGGTGGCATGCCTATGCTTGCAGGATAACTATTGTTGCAGGCAAACTCGGCTACAGGTAAGTAATCATCCCATGATCTTCCTACTTCCGAAACACAAGCTAGTAGCATATCTTCAAGTGTTTGGATTGTGCTCTCCAACTGTCCGTCTGTTTGAGGATGGAAGACCGTACTCAAATCTAACTTTGTACCTAAATCCATTTACAAACAACTCCAGAATTGACAGACAAACATGTTGGAAAGGTGTCCTAAACCCAATCGGGTTGGACCGGATCCGACCACGTTGGGTCATTTGCAGTCTATTTAGTTCATGTAATAACTTTATTATGATTAATAAAAGCACTTATGTTATTATATATTGTTTATCTTCATGTTATTTGTTGTATATATATAGTAACGTCCCTAGTGTCAATCTGTGATAGAGAAATCATGATAGTGATTATGGTTGATGAGATCTCTAATCACTATAACAAGATTGGTACTTAAATGTCTCAAGTCGTACATATTATCAAATGGGACATTGGTAGTATAATCAGACTAGCATGTATTGGATGTCTTCTATCTTTTAGAAGATTGGGAAAAATCTTGTCTATCCAAGTGTAGGGGCACTTGGACTGTACGTGGACGTGTATTAGAGAATCGCGACGTTAGGCCCGACCCACTTACATTAAGTGTCACAATATGTGGCGGTTGTGTAATTATCCTTTTGACCGGAGTCTTCATGGCATCACGGTGTGGATTGTCATGCTTTGACACTATTGAGATTTCTCCTAACCACGGGCCGATCATGCGGTAGTGATTGGGTATGATATTGAAGCATGCGGAGTATACATGATTGGTCATCCGGGAATCGCGTATCCTATGATTGGGAACGAATAACCGAAATGGCCTTCTTATAAGGAGTGTCTAGCTCTCGAGAATATTTGCAAAGTGGGAGTAAATCTGTTATCCCGAGAGAGCATGATATCCAGATTATAAGATATGATCGTTAATGTTTTGACACTCGAGATACGATCGTATGGATATTATTACAGCGAAAGGATTGTAAGTTACACGGTAACTACTTCACATTAAAGGTAGTAGTCATTGCTTTTGACTCTTCCAATGATTGGGGGTCATAGTGTGTTGCTAGACGCTATCCCGTGATCGTTAGGTATGAAGGGCATTTTAGTAAATTGCACTTTGTGTCTACGGCCAACATATTCGGAATCCTATTGGGTCACACACATATGAACATCCAGTCGGATTAAAATGCGGTTATAGTTGATAACCAAATAAGGAAAGTTTATCTCTAGACTATAAAGGTTATATTGGTAAATTAATATGGTGGTATTTATTTATTATGAATATATAATATACAAGATATTAATTATATATAAATTATATTAATTAAAGACCATTCCAGAAGTCAATTAATTGACCGATGGGGCCCCACCTTTAAGTGTATGAGATACACTTGGATTGTGCACTTTCATTAATAAAATTACCATAAGATTAATATAAGATATTAATTGATTTTGGAAAAATAGATTTTTGGTAATAAGATAATTATATTCAATATAAGATATTGGCAAAATTAATTATCATTAAAGAGATAAATCAATCTAGAAGATTTTCTTTATTTTATTGGGAAAAAGTTTACTTCTCCTACACACATATGGGGCGCCACTTTTGACTATAAATAAGAGGTGGGTGTCAAGCTCTTTTGTACATCACAATTGCAAGAGCTCATAGTTCTTGTGTAAAATAGAGAGCAATCCATAGTGAGTTTGTGAGGGAGGAAAAGGGCCGGTCTAGCAACCAGAGTTTTTCCGATAGCAATCCAAGGAGGATTCCCGCAAGGGGTTCGTGTGGATTCGCGATAGAGGCCGGACGCGTGGACGGCTTGCGCACTGAACTACACTCCGTTCACGGTCAAAGCGACGATCTTATAGATCATCAAGGTATAACCGTCAAACTACTTATGTGTTTATTGCATTAAACGAAGAACTATCTAGAAAAGGGAAATAAAATTTTAAATTCACTGCGCGTAAAACTAGTGATTTCCTAACAAAGGGTATCGAGAGATGTACTTGAGCTTAAGCAATAAGGATAATTTAATTGCGTAGTATTTAATCAATAGATGCAAGATATAAATCACGAGAGACGTTAAAACAATATATATATATATATATATATATATATATATATATATATATATATATATATATATATATATGGGTTTAATGGGGCACGGCCGATCGCAAATGCCCCTCCTCTCGTGGCGGCGGCAAATGTGGTAGCCTTATGGTTGCCGTCCGTCGGGTCGTCCTCTTCCAATGGGAGATCGACCTTTCCGCTTTTGTGATATTTATTGTGCATAGATATCTCGCTTGTTTAGTTGTGTCATATGGCCAACCAATGGTTCAAATAATTTGGACCATTGGGAAACCATATGGTATATTGGTCTTTCCAAATTTTGATTTGGAATAGGCCTAGGCCCTTTTCAAATATTTGATTTGTAAAAAACCTAGGCCTAGGCAACTTCCAAAATTTTGATTTTGGAAAGTGGCCAGGCCTAAACCAAAACTATTTGGCATTTCCAAATTTTGATTTGGAATAGGCCTAGGCCCTTTTCAAATATTTGATTTGTAAAAGGCCTAGGCCTAGGCCACTTCCAAAATTTTGATTTTGGAAAGTGGCCAGGCCTAAGCCAAATTTAGGTTTGGAAAGAAAACAAATAGGAGACTTTATAATTTTAATTTTATTTTGAAAATTTCAAATTTAATTGAAATTAAAATCGATTTAAAATTAAATGTTAATTTTAATTTTCGATTAAGTCATATAATTAATTAAATGTTATTTAATTATTTGATGTGATAAAATAAAGACGCATAAGTAGTTGAAAATTAGAATTTTATCTTTTTCATAAGATAAAATTGTATGGATTAGATGTGTAGATATAATGTGATTATATGGACCCCGATTGATCATGGACTCGACCAATAGGATAGATGGGAATGTTTTCTTTATGTTGGTTTTGAAAAATTGTCCTAGGCCATTATGAAGAAGGTGACCTAGTTACTCTTTGCATTTATCCCATTCCCGTTAGCTCCCCTCCCCTCCCCCCTCCCGTGAGCGGTGAGTGTAATTATTAGATAGATAATAATGTAACAAGAATGGAGCAAGAAGTTGAAGGCCAAGGTGAGATAAAGAACCCATTGGCGTACAGCAATAAAGATTCTATTGGCGGTTGCAAATACCCTTAGTTTGTGACCCGCAGTTTCGTCAGTTTGTATTCGAAACCGCACCTAGGAAAAGTCCGTGATCATATCGGTTATTTTGTGCGCGGAATGTTGTGTATGTTTTACTTTATATGATATGGTAGTAATATGCACATAGTAGATGAGACCATAATTGAACCTTAATTAAGTGAATTATTAATTTAAAATTATTCCCACGCCAAAAATCGAGACAAAAATTGTCTCCCAATATTATAATGACGGTGAAGAGCCCTTGTTCGGATCCAACTGATCGGCCCACGTCGGGAGTTGACCTACCACGGGTATATCGTCATTATCGAGATATGATCGTTATGAGATCTCATGAATATTTGGGATACGACTCGACTAAGAATCTTACGGTGATTGGCCCACGTCAGGACCGTCTGATTTTAGAGACAAAGGTGGCTATCACATTGAGATTTGAACTGTCAAAGAGTTGACTAGTCAACCAATGGAAATCGAATAAGATTCGATCGGTAATTAGTACCCACCTTCGAACTTGACCAGGTCGATCGGCCCACGTTGGGGATCAAGTCAACTAGATAGGATTCCATCCACTAAAGAATTATTTAAATTCTTGAATACCAATTGGGAATAGTTGGCTAGTGGAAGTAAAACCTTATAAATTTTAAGTGCAAATTTAGGGTTTTTTACTAGTAGGTACCAGTCCAATCCATGTATGCCATGTTATGCATAAGAACAGATGTCTCGTACCCTCTTAGTATGACTAGTAGGTACCAGTCCAATCCAGGTCATGGTAACTGGATTGCTGTCAAGAATATCCTTAAGTACATGAGACGTACTAGGGATATGTTCCTGGTTTTCGGAAACGATGATTTAGTATTACGAGGTTACACAGATGCCAGTTTCCAAACTGACAAGGATGACTTTAAGTCACAGTCTGGATTTGTTTTCACGCTTAACGGCGGAGCAGTGAGCCGGAAGAGTTCCAAGCAGGAGACTACTGCAGACTCTACAATGGAAGCCGAATACATAGCAGCCTCGGAGGCGGCAAAGGAAGCAGTTTGGATGAAGAAGTTCATTACTGAACTTGGTGTGGTTCCCTCCATTGAAGGTCCAGTACCTTTGTACTATGGTAATAATGGAACGATATCTCAGTCAAAGGAACCAAGGTCTCATCAGAAGTCCAAACATGTGCTACGGCGATATCACTTGATTAGAGAGATAGTAGATAGATGAGATGTAAAGATAGAGAAAGTCCACACGGATGATAACATAGCTGATCCGTTAACCAAGGCATTGTCTCAAGCAAAGCATGAGAATCTTGTTCACTTTCAAGGGCTTAGGCATATGGGTGATTGGCTTTAGGCCAAGTGGGAGATTGTTGGAAAGGTGTCCTAAAGCCAATCGGGTTGGACCGGATCCGACCGGGTCGGGTCATTGGTAGTCTATTTAGTTCATGTAATAACTTTCTTATGATTAGTAAAAGCACTTATGTTATTATATATTGTTTATCTTCATGTTATTTGTTGTATATATATAGTAACGTCCCTAGTGTCAATCTGTGATAGAGAAATCATGATAGTGATTATGGTTGATGAGATCTCTAGTCCCTATAACAAGATTGGTACTTAAATGTCTTTAGTCTTACATATTATCAAATGGGACATTGATAGTATAATCAGACTAGCACGCATTGGATGTCTTCTATCTTTTAGAAAATAGGGATAGATCTCGTCTATCGAAGTGTGGGGACACTTGGACTGTACGTGGACGTGTATTAGAGAATGCGTACATTAGACTGACCAACTTACATTAAGTGTCACAATATGTGGCGGTTGTGTAATTATCATTTTGACCAGAGTCTTCATGGCATCACGGTGTGGATTTTCATGATTTGACACTATTGAGATTTCTCCTAACCACGGGCCGATCATGCGGTAGTGATTGGGTATGATATTGAAGCATGCGGAGTATACATGATTGGTCGTCCGGGAATCGCGTATCCTATGATTGGGATCGAATATCCGAAATGGCCTTATTATAAGGAGTGTCTAGCTCTCGAGAATCATTGCAAAGTGGGAGTAAATGTGTTATCCCGAGAGTGCATGATATCCATATTATAAGATAAAAACGTTAATGTATTGACACTCGTGATACGATCGTATGGATATTATTACAGCGATAGGATTGTAAGTTACACGGTAACTGCTTCACATGAAAGGTAGTAGTCATTGCTTTTGACTCTTCCAATGATTGGGGGTCACGGTGTGTTTCTAGACGCTATCCCGTGATCGTTAGGTATGAAGGGCATTTTAGTAAATTGCATTTTGTGTCTACGGCCAACATATTCGGAAGCCTATCCGGTCACACACATATGAACATCGAGTCGGATTAAAATGCGGTTATAGTTGATAACAAAATAAGGAAAGTTTATCTCTAGACAATAAATGTTATAGTGGTAAATTAATATGGTGGTATTTATTTATTATGAATAAATAATATACAAGATATTAATTATATATAAATTATATTAATTAAAGAATATTCCGGAAGTCAATGAATTGACTGATGGGGCGCCACCTTTAATTGTATGAGATACACTTGGATTGTGCACTTTAATTAATAAGATTACCATAATATTAATATAAGATATTAATTGATTTTGGAAAAATAGATTTGTGGTAATAAGATAATTATATTCAATATCAGATATTGGCAAATTTAATTATCATTAAAGAGATAAATCAATCTAGAAGATTTTCTTTAATTTTATTTGGAAAAGGTTTTCTTCTCCTACACACATATGGGGTGCCACTTTTGACTATAAATAAGAGGTGGGTGTCAAGGTCTTTTGTACATCACAATTGTAAGAGCTCATAGTTCTTGTGTAAAATACAGAGCAATCCATAGTGAGTTTGTGAGGGAGGAAAAGGGCCGGTCTAGCAACCGGAGTTTTTCCAAAAGCAATCCAAGGAGGATTCCGGAAAGGGGTTCGTGTGGATTAGCGATAGAGGCCGGACGCGTGGATGGCCTGAGCACTGAATCAAATTTTAAATTCCGCTGGATTAAACTAGTGATTTCCTAACAAAATCGACTATCCAGATCCGAAACAATCGAGAAAGGTACTCTGTGCAACTTCACTATATTGTCCAAGTATAATGTTGTCTTCTTCTTCAAAGACATATCACCCTTGGTTGGTAGGAAATGAGCAGATTTTATCAATCTATCCACAATCACCCAAATCGCATCATGTCCACTCTTCGTCTTCAGTAAACCGGTGATAAAATCCATCGTGATCTTATCCCATTTCCATTCAAGGATATCCAATGGCTTAGGCATTCCTCCTGATCTTTTATCTTCGGCTTTAAATTTCTGGCAAGTATCACATTCTGCTACATACTTCGCTATTCCAACATTCATCGAGGGCCACCAAAACTTTTTCTTCAAGTCTCTGTACATTTTAGTAGCTTTTGAATGAACCGCAAAAGAAATCATATATGCCTCTTCCATAACTCTTTATCGTAAATCACTGACATTAGGCACACACAAATGATCCACTATAGGCTTTCTCTTGCAACCCGCTTCAGATCAACCAAAACTGGATCTTCATCTTGCTTTTCCCGAATATCATTCATCAGCTCGGACCTTGCTAACAATGGTGCCGCAAACTGTCGATCTTCAATATGATCAAACCCTAGATTTTCCTCCCATCTAACCGTTCTGCCACATCTTTAATACATGAAACTGCAAGCACATGTTTTCTTCTTAAGACATCTGCAACCACATTGGCTTTACCCGGATGGTATTGAATGTCCAAGTCATAATATTTTACGAATTCTAACCATCTCTTTTGTCTCATATTCAGATTCTCCTGAGTGAAGAAATACTTTAAGCTCTTGTGGTCTATGTAGATCCTAGCCTTAACTCCATAAAAGTAGTTCCTCCAAATCTTTAAGGCAAACACTACCACTGCCAACTCTATGTCATGTGTTGGATTATTCTTTTCATTTACTTTCAACTGTCTAGATGCATAAGTGATTACTTTTCCTCCTTGCTTCAAGTCACATCCTAAACCATGTCCCGAAGCATCAATGTAGACATTGTAATTATCAAAGATCTCCGGAACTGCCAAAACCGGGTTTGTAGTCAACTTCTCTTCAATATCTGGAGAGCATCTTCACACCCAATAGTCCATACAAACTTCACATTCTTTTGCATGAGTCGGGTGAGATGAGTAGCTATCTTTGATAAGTCTTGAGAGACTTGTTATAGTAGCCAGCCAAACCGAGAAAGCTTCTCACCTCTAAAACTGCAGTCGGACTAGACTATTTCTCAACTGCTTCGATCTTCACCGGATCAACTTGAATGCTATCTCCAGAAATGCCATGACCCAAGAAACCGACTTGATCCAACCAAAAGTCACATTTCGAGAACTTAGCATACACCTGGTTCTCCCTAAGTGTGTTCAACACTATCCTTAGGTGTTCTTCATGTTCTTTCTCATCCTTCAAGTAAACTAGGATGTCATCTATGAACACTATCACAAATTCGTCCAAGTATGGCATGAAACACGCTGCATTAAATCCCTAAATGTAGATGGAGCATTAGTGAGTCCAAAGGGCATAACTAGGAACTCATAATGTCCATACCTCGTACTAAAAGCCATTTTCGGTATATCTGCTACCTTGGTCTTCAACTGGTGATAACCCGACCTAAGATCAATTTAAGAGAACACTCTCTTACCTTGCAACTGATTAAACAGGTCGCCAGTCCTGGGCAAGGGATACTTATTCTTGATGGTGAGGTTATTCAAAGCTCGGTAGTCTATACACATTCTCATGCTACCATCTTTCATCTTGCCAAACAAAGCAGGGGCTCCCCAAGGTGAGGTACTAGGCTGAATTATGTTTCTTTCAAGCTTATCCTTAAGTTGAGCTTTCAACTCTTTTAATTCAGCCGGTGTCATTCTATAGGGTGCCTTAGCAACTGGTGCCTCTCCGAGTACTAACTTGATCTCGAACTCTATTTTTCTATCCTGCATATTTCCCGGTAACTCAATTGGAAACACTTCTGGGTACTCTTTTACTATAGGGGTTTCCTAGAACTTACGCTTCTCTTTTTCCACACACAATGCGTACAACAAGTAGCCTTCACAACCCTTTTGACAAGCTCTTATTGCCTTCACAGCTGATGCTATCAGATTTCGCTTCTACTGGGCTTGTAAACATTACCTTGATAAGTCTTAGATGATTTCCCGGGTACCTTAAAGGTCACTCACTTTTCTCTACAATCCAAGTGAACATAATTCTTGGATAGCCAATCTATTCCAAGGATTACATCGAAATTCGAAAAGTCCAAACTGTGAAGTCACTTTTACATCGATATGATCCTAGTCGAACATCCACTTGAGGAATCTGTTAGGAATCAATGCGGTAACACTGCGGAATTCAAAATTTTGATTTCCTTTTACCCAAGATCGACTTCGTTTAAGCAACGAGCATAAAAGAAGTAGACAAAAGAATAACTTGGTTGATCCAATTGGATCGACGCTTTGTCTACGGTTGTAGTTTCTGCACGAAGCCGCCCAAGCGTTTGGCCTCTACCGGTGAATCACACGAGCACCTCACCGGAATCCTATCATGGATTGCTACCAAAAAAACTCGGCTGCTAGACCTACATTTTATCTCTCTAAAATCTGTCTCTAGGAAGCTCTCTATTTTTCACAAGAACTATTAGCTCTTCGAATTCTGATGTGCAAAAGAGCTAGCCAACCCCTTTCTTATACAGGTGTTGTGGCGCCACTTTCAATCCCCAATCTGATTGGGATTAGCTTCCTAGTAGATTGGGGAGAAAGAAAACCTTTTCCTAATAAAATAAGGAAAATATATTTGATTGATTTATCTCATTAATATTCGATATCTTGTCAATATCTTATATTGACTATATTAATCTTATTACCATAAATCAATTTACACATGTGTATATATCACATATATATATATATATATCACAAATATAAATATATATATAAAATATCAACATGCGTATGTTGTACATTGGTCGTACAGGTGCACAATTTCATTGGTTATATATATATATATATATATATATATATATATATATATATATATATATACTAGTCATAAACCCGTGCTTTGCACGGGACGGTTGCACATCTCTGGTACGATCATAAAATAAATATGTATTCCATTGCAATCAATAAGCGATCATAAGAGAAAATCCAAAGTTTTGCCGTGTACATAAATAGCAGAGTTCGTTATACATCTATACAATAAATATACATAAATAAATAAAAAGTATGTCACGAAAATGAAATAATTGAGGTGTTTTATCTTGTTTGTGACTGATAAAGACGCTCAAATTTAAATAGCACCTACGTAGTTAGACTTGTTAGTAGTCAAAAAGATATAATGACAGCGAACCAAAAAATTAAATAAAAAAAATGGTTAAACCCTAACCGAAAGGGCCCACACTCCCTGTGCCACGGAATGAACGGAGATGTTAATCAAGTAACCTAGTGGCTCAAAGTCAAGGGCTGCCAATATATAAAACATTCTTGAGCATGTTATATATGTCCTGCAAATTATATTAAAAAAAAGGTCCAGTCGTCCAGCGCATTATGCACATGTACCATGCTAGTAACATATGAAATGGAAGTAAGAAAATATATAAATAAATAAATAAAAACCCTTATTTAAGACTTCACATAAAGAAGTGCCTATCGCACGGGAAAATTTATAGCATGGCAAATAAATATTACTCCCTCCGTCCCAATTTAATTGGGACTTATTCCTTTTTTGGATGTCCCAAAATCAGTCCCATAACTTTAAATAGAGTTCAAGTTTTTGTTTTAATTGCCTAAATTGCCCCAACTCATTAATTGATATCTCCTTCAATATTGTGAAAATAATGCTACATATAAAAGGATAAAAGGTAAATTAGTCAACTTTTAAATGACTAGACAACTCATTAATTGATGTCTCCTTAAATATTGTGAGTTCCAAAATGTCCTAGAAAAATTTAGATGGAAGGAGTACAATAAAAGCACATGAAACTTGTTTCCGGGGTGAAAAAATTGTTTTAGACAACAGTAAGAAAACCGAAAAAAAATTCAACTAAAAAAATGCAAATCAATTAATCATACAATAAATTAACCATTCGCAAAAATATGGCTACACTTATATAGTAGCCTAGTCCCATTATGTATAAATTTATCAAACAGTAAATAAATCATTTAGAAAATGACTGCACATTTGGTTCAATCTTATTCAACTTGCATCTTCATCCCGAGTCAAAAACCCGTGCGTGATGCACGGTTCCATAGAAACATCATAATGAATTGCAAAGATAACATATATGTGTGACAACCATTACTATTCATTGCAACACATAGTCATACAATGAACACTTAACAAACTTTCTTTTTCACTATATAACACATCAAAAAATAGAATACAACGTACCAAATCTCCTAAAATTCCAAATTGCTAAAAGAAGCAGTTGTTCTTGTGTCTAAGCTATCATATGAATATCACATAAGGCTCCAGTGCCTTTTTTTGAAAGAATTTTTTTCCGTATCAATAGAAAAAGAAGAAAAGTACAAAAGATTGTCAAACCAGCTGCCGTAATAAAGTTTAGGAACTCTTAGCACCTAACTCTGCCTCGTCATAGCAGTGAAACCCAAAAGAAAAAATATACTATGAAAAATGAGTACAACTATATAGTGCTAAGCCAAATTAAAAAAATAAAAAACAAATAAAAAACCTCCAATCGAAAGACCCTAAGCTAAATTCTCTAATTACATGAACTTGTTTTTTTTTTCCGACCCACATGGGAAAGCTAAATTCTCCAAGAGAACTTGTTTTTTTTTTGTTCCTACCTATGTGAATCCCTTTCTTTTGATCTCCTGGATCATTCTGTGAAACGTGGGACTCATCTAAGTATCTAAAGTATTAAGTTGTGGTGTAAGTGGTCAAGAATGAAGTCATCGACATATGAGTCTTCAATATTTCTCCACCCCTACCGATGTCAACCGTGTCATTGACCTCAACAAAAACATTATTTGGGGCATCGCCTCGTCAAGATTGAGGAGAAATGTTTACTGAACAAACCATCGATGAAAATCCACAAGCAAATTGAATATAACACAATTCGTATGTTAAAAATACCATGCTTATATTGCGACCAAAAAAGGCGAAAAAAGGCACTGTATATGTCAAAGCACCGTATCTGAGTATGGAATGATATTTACAATTTGGTGAATTCATATATATTCTAATCCACAATCATTAAAATTTGAACCTACTATAAAAATTTTATCTTCCATCCTCATTCATCATTGTCACATAAGCCGTTCCACCATCCGACCCTATTGCACCTGGATATCTGTAAAATATAAGCACAAATCCTAGAGAATTTTCAAGAATTCCGTAGTGTTTATTCACAAAAGCACATGCTGCAAATTGATGATCTAGTAATATGTTTGGTCCAGTGATGACGGTCAAATTATACCCGTAAAAGTCATCAACGTTGACCTTAAATCGAGATTAATAATGTATATTTCATATTAAATCACATGTTTATATTTAATATTTAATGTTATGTGATTTATATTATGTGAATTGGTATTTAGCTGTTGTTATTATTTAAAGCCGATTTATTGTGTGATAATTATTGATTTTGCAGATCACAACAAATCGAGAGGATTAATGTCATTCAATCAATTATATCAAGATAAAGAAGGAAGAAAATCGGAGCATTAATCAAGAGATAAATGAGAGATTAATCGATCAACACGCGCGCGCAAAGGGGAACAAGATAGACGAAAAAAGCGATTGACGCGTGAAAAGTTAGGTTCGGTCGACCGAGCCTCGATGCTTGATCGACCGAGTGTCACCTCTCGGTTGACCGAGCCTCGGTTTGGGTCGGTTTTCGGCTTTAATCGTGCTTATCTTCTAGAACCACCCTAAGTCGGCAAAAACCTCTATATAAGCAAGCAGCTACGAGAATTGTAATACACACAAAAAATACACCAACATATCCCTTCATTCTTTCTTCAATTTTATAGCTTTGATACAATGTAGTTTATTGAAGGTTTCCAGCAATTTAAGGGCTGCAATATGTAAGCCTTTATTTTCTGTTTCTTTTCTTTTAAGTAATTAATCCCTCCCAATTATGCTTTATTGTTTGAGTTAGTTAATTCATAGCTAGATGATGTAGATCTAGGTTATGTCGTTATGGATGTGGCGAAGCCTTGTCTATGAGGATCCCATAACCTACGTCATATACTTAGTTTCTATCCATGAATCTGTATTGTTTAATTAATGCGTATCTGTGTTAGTTTATATGAATGCTTTACGAGTTACTGTTTAATCTGTTCTGTATGATGAAACGCTGAGAGATACGTTCAGGGATGTAATCTGGGGATGAAATTGATTCGGGTGACCGAATGAGTCCACTCGGTCGACCGAGCCCACCTATTCGGTCGACCGAGAGCCTGCTTTATCCGTTAAATAGCCACGTCTTTATGGTTAGGTTAACTTAATAGAATTTATTATCTCAGTAGGTATGGCTATGGCTACGTTACTCGCTTAGTTTAATTAAAACGTGTAAAAAGGAAATACCAATATAAAACTCTTAGGTAGGCTTATGAATTGATCTTCGGACGTTCAGCAATATCTAGGTAGGTTTATATTTGGGAATTGCATGCACCTGCTTATACGTACGTCGTAGATTAGCATGAGACTATAACTTGGTAATTGCTAGTTGGACGAGAGCTTGAGTAATCGTCTAGGAAGTACGCCTAACCAAAGGAATGTTGCCCGGACGAGGTGTACGGTTAATATCGGCATCCTTAGAGTCGTAAGCGTGTGAGTTATATGAGATGGAGGCACCAAAAGGCGAAGTCACGTAACAATATCACAGTGATTTAGTGACTTACCGGTGCTAAGTCAAGTTAAAGAGGATGACTCCCGTAGCCAATCTAAGATAGATACAAACGGATTGACAGTTAATAAGTTCAGTTTATTATATAAATTAGCTAGGTCCAAACGATAAAGACTATAATTGGGGAGGTTAATTACGTTGTGTCGAGTCGTGTCTTTACTTTTCTTGTCTTATGTTGGTCGTAGACCGCCTCTATGTCCTTGACATGTTTAATTAATTGTTTATATATGGAATGACCCACAATTGGTTCCCTGTGGGATCGACCTTGATTCACTATAGCTATACTACGATGGGCCTAGTCCTCTTGCTAGTATTGGTTTATGGTGGTCAAGTATTTTATAACCTGATTGACCACGTCATCAAGTTTTTGGCGCCGTTGCCGGGGAACCAACGGTCAATTTTATATATAAATAATTTTCTTATTCATGTCAGGTTTTCTGTTTTAGAGTCTGTTTTTTACGTTTTTGAGTCCCTCTGGTTGTCTGCTCTGTCTGAAAATTCCAGATTCTTAAAAAAAAAAAAAAAAAAAAAAAAAAAAAAAAAAAAAAAAAATAAAATAAAAAATTATTCGGTCGACCGAGAGTTTATAATTTTTTTTTTGTTTGTTTTGTTTTGTTCTGTCTACACGGTTTCTGATTTGTGTTTTTCGAAGTCTGGAATTTCGCGTGTCTGCTTATCCTCAGATATGTTTAATCCGTAGGTCTGATAAGCGGCATGGGAAACCATGTTAAAATCGATCCACGGTCCGTTTTGTTTTTTTCTTCCATTTTGCGAAAACCAGGAAGCAATAATCAGTATCGCAATTTTCAAGGGCGCCGAGAAAATAACCCAAATGAACATGTGGAGCTACGAATCTAAAATGGGAAAAGCAATGGAAGCAATACCTTTAAAGCACCAAGATGGCTCCGGAAAAAAATTTTAAAGGCTTAAATTCTTCGTGGTATAATGTTGAAGGCAAGGTACTACCTTTTTTTTGCTTATGTTTTACTACCTTGTGGTTTTTTGAGCATAAGTTAGCCTATACATGAACCTTAGTATGAATCTTAGCCCGGAGTTAGTTTGTAAGATTAATTCTATTAGTGCCGGAGGTTCCTTTAAATCAAATCATCCTCATCTAGAGGGTGTAGGGAAGCATGTAGTCGTTGAAAGGAATCGGTGAATAAAGAGTTCCTCGTAGTTGTTAAAATATCTTTGTCCTATGCATGAGATTGCTTCTACGGCCATGGGAGCAACAAATTGAGTAGTTTAAGCATTCACAATCTAAAGAAGACGTTGAGTTTTGAAAGAACGCAATCTTCGCTTTACGTTGAGTTTTAGGGTGATGGCTTCTCGGTGAACCCACCTTAAACAAAAACGAGATTACGCTTTGGGTGACAATTTAGAAATCGAAGAATCTTTGTACATAGGTTCGAAATGGTTTAACCATGGTCAAGCGAAGTTCAACCGAGCTTCGGCTCAATCTACTTCCCTCCACGTGTGATGTACGTTACAGCGATTCAACAAGACTTAGCATAGCCGATAAGCCTTCGGGCTAAACGGGCTTAATCTTGACGGATTGGCCTGAATCATCACATATGTTCCAACGAATAAGACAGCGTGAGGCTTGCCTACATAACCGACCTTATTCGGAGTACTTTGATTCATTGTTTCTTATTGTCAAGGCCAAAACCGTAATTAGTAACCGTAATTCACTAATTCCTAAACGAGAGCCGAGGTAAGAGCTTTATATAAATGGTATGGATAAATGTCGTTTCCTAGGTATCACAACCAAGGAAGGGTATAAATCCATAAAGAAACAAGCCCACCTCTTATAGTGCTCGAGAGGGTCAATATCTAGTAATCCAAGAATAATGACTCGACAAGGATACTTTTGGAAAGTCAGAAATGAGGACTCTAAACTCGAACTACTTCTTTAAAACCCTTAGGATTTCTTTTTAGGATTTTAGGTTTTGTTTTCTTTGAGTCAAATAAAAGTAACGTGACATATGTTGAGGTTTTTTATTTTGCCGTGTTCCGATGGCCATTGGGCTAAGGATGTGCAAAACTTTTTTACTCAATATAGGCCACGTGAAATAGAGTTCCGTAGGAGAGTCGAGAAATTGCTAAAGAAAAAGAAATTTAGCAAACAACCTTAAGATGGAAGCATTAAGAGAGCTTGAGAATTATTGAAAATGTAACAGAGAATGATTGGTGTGAACAAGAACAATCTTGGTCAAATTCTAAAATCTTTTAGAATGGTGATCCAAGTGAAAATTCAAAGTGGTGCGCAATTCATTCTGTAACTACCCTTATCCTTTCATTTATACCTTTTCACCCTTCAACCTTTTCGATCCTCTCACCAATCGCCTCTAACAATTCACATTTCTAACCATTCTTTCATCGCCTCTCTTTCTTCCATCCGTTTCACTCTCCCACCCAATCTCAATGCCTTAACCATTTTCAACCCACCCATAAACACAATTTCTTACCCATCCTTTATCTTTTCTTCCCATCCTTATGTGTATCTTTTTCTAAACCCATCACATTCTCAACCTCCATTTTGTTTACACAATACCTATGTGTTGCGGAATTTGAAATATTGCTAAGCTTTAATGATTATCTTTTATCATTTTGATTTTCATGATCCTAGTTGGGGGAAGTGTAGCTCTGCCCTAGCTAGATTTTAAAGGTTTTTGGTTCGATCAAAGTACAACTTATCTTTCTACCGGAAGTTTTAAATTTCACGTTTTTTCCGTCTATTCCGGCATTTCTAGATGACAAGTTTTGTTCTGAAATATCACACAGATCCGACCTTGTTGATGACGGTTATGACTTTTACGTGATACATTGGGTTATTAGTAATTTGAGAGTAGCTACATCTCCTAAGTTGTTGGTATCCAATGCAAGCGAGAAGTTTCTGCGTTAAGTATTTGATTTTATCTTTAGCCAATAGGTCGCATTCAATCTGTTATACCTTACCAAGTTTCTCTTTTATACTGGACTGAATACATAGTGAGCCAGTCACCCTCGTGGGGTTATGCTTTTTGATCTTTGTCTTATCCACCCGGTTTTTAGAAGAAGTCTACCATCTTTAGTTGCTTGTTTATTTTCTTTCTATTTAGTATTTTTCTTTTTGGTATTCCCTTGTCATTGGTTGTATAAAATAAAGTGGCTTAAACTGCTTTTAGGTATTTATACCTCATTCTTTTAATACATTATTCTATACCTTCCATAGACATGGTGTTATTAACGGTTTAAGTGGAGTTTGTCTCCTTATCTGAGTTTTCACTTGCTTCTCCACAACGTGCTGAAATTTACTCCGATGTTCTGCCTTTACTTGAGAGCCGTTTCCAGAGCTAAGTCTTCTTCTTAACTTCTCATTTATTTTTGTCATTGAGGACAATGCCATGTTTAAGTGGGGGGTAGGAGACTTAGCCATGTTATGTTATAAGTGAAAATTGAATGAAACGGTACAAAATTGAAAAAATTGAATAAATACCATATTAGGTATCTCGTACCCTTAGAATTGTGAGTTCCTAGCAAAGAGTTGATAGGAAATAAACCAAGTTTCATGAGTACGTGATCATTTTATACTTATGTTAGGTAAATTTAAGGATATTCATGCTCGTTTTTGCAAATAGTTATTTATTATTCAATTACTCAATCTGTGAATCGAGTATACCGCGCAAATCATAATAACTGAAGAAATTATGTGTACATTGCATAGATGATTGGTTATGTAGACTTAGGGTCGATACTTATTCACTGATGTATTCTTATCTTCTTGCCAACAAAAGCGGAGTAATAAGCTTGAGACGTACTGTGTTTTTAGCAAAATGTTAGACATCTGGGCTTGTAGTAACATTACCAAAGTAGCCCCGCTTGTGGTAATATTCGATGCTATACATGATCTAAGATAGGGGATACTCTAAAAGTTTTCTTCCTTGAGATTAATAGTATTTGAAAAATATGAAGATATGAAAAGAATATTCAACTCTTTAAGAGGCTTTGAGTAGTACTCGGTCTCCAAGTCCAAAACCCTATAGATTCGCTCTTGCTTATTGCTCTAGTGCTTCAAAAATTTAAAGGCTTGAGAAGTATGAATGCCGAGAGTTGGTAGGTTGAGATTACGAAGTTGGCATAAATTCTAATCTTGCTACGAATATATAAAACTAAATGCACATGCACACATCACTTCGATTCATAGTGAGTAGTGAATAATGGATATCTTATGAGCATGACTAGTATGAGTTGACTTGAGCTTCTTGCGTAAGTATGACCTGACCATGGGAAATGTTGTCTTGGGAAATGACTTATTGATGCTTTGTTCGGGACGATCAAAGTCTAAGTGGGGGGTAGTTGATGACGGTCAAATTATACCCGTAAAAGTCATCAACGTTGACCTTAAATCGAGATTAATAATGTATATTTCATATTAAATCACATGTTTATATTTAATATTTAATGTTATGTGATTTATATTATGTGAATTGGTATTTAGCTGTTGTTATTATTTAAAGCCGATTTATTGTGTGATAATTATTGATTTTGCAGATCACAACAAATCGAGAGGATTAATGTCATTCAATCAATTATATCAAGATAAAGAAGGAAGAAAATCGGAGCATTAATCAAGAGATAAATGAGAGATTAATCGATCAACACGAAAGCGTCGCGTGGGGAACAAGATAGACGAGAAAACGATTGACGCCAGCGAAAAGTTAGGTTCGGTCGACCGAGCCTCGATGCTTCGATCGACCGAGTGTGTCACCTCTCGGTTGACCGAGCCTCGGGTTTGGGTCGGTTTTCGTCTTTAATCGTGCTTATCTTCTAGAACCACCCTAAGTCGGCAAAAACCTCTATATAAGCAAGCAGCTACGAGAATTGTAATACACACAAAAATACACCAACATATCCCTTCATTCTTTCTTCAATTTTATAGCTTTGATACAATGTAGTTTATTGAAGGTTTCCAGCAATTTAAGGGCTGCAATATGTAAGCCTTTATTTTCTGTTTCTTTTCTTTTAAGTAATTAATCCCTCCCAATTATGCTTTATTGTTTGAGTTAGTTAATTCATAGCTAGATGATGTAGATCTAGGTTATGTCGTTATGGATGTGGCGAAGCCTTGTCTATGAGGATCCCATAACCTACGTCATATACTTAGTTTCTATCCATGAATCTGTATTGTTTAATTAATGCGTATCTGTGTTAGTTTATATGAATGCTTTACGAGTTCTTTTGCTTAATCTGCTCGTATGATGATGAAACGCTGAGAGATACGTTCAGGGATGTAATCTGGGGATGAAATTGATTCGGGTGACCGAATGAGTCCACTCGGTCGACCGAGCCCACCTATTCGGTCGACCGAGCCCTGTTTTATCCGTTAAATAGCCACGTCTTTATGGTTAGGTTAACTTAATAGAATTTATTATCTCAGTAGGTATGGCTATGGCTACGTTACTCGCTTAGTTTAATTAAAACGTGTAAAAAGGAAATACCAATATAAAACTCTTAGGTAGGCTTATGAATTGATCTTCGGACGTTCAGCAATATCTAGGTAGGTTTATATTTGGGAATTGCATGCACCTGCTTATACGTACGTCGTAGATTAGCATGAGACTATAACTTGGTAATTGCTAGTTGGACGAGAGCTTGAGTAATCGTCTAGGAAGTACGCCTAACCAAAGGAATGTTGCCCGGACGAGGTGTACGGTTAATATCGGCATCCTTAGAGTCGTAAGCGTGTGAGTTATATGAGATGGAGGCACCAAAAGGCGAAGTCACGTAACAATATCACAGTGATTTAGTGACTTACCGGTGCTAAGTCAAGTTAAAGAGGATGACTCCCGTAGCCAATCTAAGATAGATACAAACGGATTGACAGTTTAATAAGTTCATTTATTATATAAATTAGCTAGGTCCAAACGATAAAGACTATAATTGGGGAGGTTAATTACGTTGTGTCGAGTCGTGTCTTTACTTTTCTTGTCTTATGTTGGTCGTGACCCGCCTCTATGTCCTTGACATGTTTAATTAATTGTTTATATATGGAATGACCCACAATTGGTTCCTGTGGGATCGACCTTGATTCACTATAGCTATACTACGATGGGCCTAGTCCTCTTGCTAGTATTGGTTTATGGTGGTCAAGTATTTTATAACCTGATTGACCACGTCATCATCCAGGTAATTAATTTTTCACCCAATATATCATATATGGACTCATATATCTGTATAAAAGATAAGGAAAATAACATTGCTAAGAGTTGACATATAAATGACATGTGAAATGTGAACTATATATATTGTGATATCATTATGAAATAAAAACACTACCAAAAATAAGTGTTAGCAAAGATGGATGAAAAATGACAAACAGGTTTCACACTACGTTTCCGAATGGCAGAGACATAGTACTCTTCAAGAGCTGTCAATTATGAATATTAAAAATTAAAGGTAGCATCTTCAATAAAAACAAAACAAAACAAAAAACATCACCCAAGCTAGACGTTCAATGATTAAATAAAGGATTTTTAAAATTTTAGCCTTATAGAAGGATGTCACATACCATGATATTAATTTTTTTAGGAAAAACAAAAGTATTATTAGGCGCAATCATTTTCACAATCAATTCTGATGGAGGAACAACTCCCCATTCTACCAAACAACCAACAGGAATAAAAGAATCATGTCTAGTAAGAAGATCGGCAAGAGCATACCTTGTACGCATAAAAAAATTAAAGCTATCAGAAGAAAAAATAGAAGAGATATCTTTCATCCTGCAATGACTTGTCCAACATCTGATAAATCTTCCTCAGCATCTTGGGGTTTCGGAATAATAAGAAGAGGATCATCCTCCACGTTGATAACCATAAGAAATCCCATAAGATGGTCCGTGGTAAAATGCCAACTGCTTCCGAACCTAGTATTGAAATATGCATACACACATGGAAGGAGAAAGAATTTAGAATTTCCTGAATATGCCGCCAGCAGCAAGAGAATTTCCTTTAAGGCAAGTATCCACATTACATTTTATAAATTTTTAAAAAAAGATTATGGGATCAGTATTCGCTTTTCTAAACTCATTAAAAGCCCAGACTTCAAATTATACAACAAAAGAGATCAAGTAAAACATAAATCAAATTCACAAACAAAAATTGATAATGAAACTACCTACCAAGATTACTCCATTTGCACAACCTAATCGGTATTATCGCAAATTACATCATCAACAACTTGATTAATAACATAAAACAATATAATACCATATTTCTTTGACCCAATCAGAGAAGGAAGGTACTAAACTGGTCATAATAGAATTATCAGCATCTGAGAATTTATCAATTATTTCCAATAGGCAACTCAAGCAGGAAGAGCTTATGCACCATCTCACAAGTACTTCGGGGATGATTTCAAAAAGTCATCACCGGGACAATGTTTTCTCATGCTTCATTGATTACTTATTCACATCTCAATTAGTATTCTTATCCATGGCATTGTATTAGCAACAATATTATACACTATCATATAATATTTCTAATGGTGTCGGTAAAGAACAATTACAGAATCAAGTGTTCCCTACAATAGAATTTGACAATGTATCCCTCCACCGTTAGATTCATCATTGAAAAACTATTATGGATCAAACACTTGAAAGTTGAGAAATATTAATCCCCAAAAAGAAAAAAGAAAAAAAATCAGAGAAAGCTGTATAATATTGGAAGAGTGAAAGAGGTCTTACAAAGGGGAAGACTTGATAGATTAGAACCATCATTGTTTCAAAATCATCATTGTTCTATCCACCATATCCCTATATACAACACCTTCAACTCGTCCATCACAATCTCTAACACTTAGTCATTCATCAACTGCAAAACTCGGATTGCAAGTTGAAACCTACTTCACAAAAACAAAACAAAAAACTTTAAAAATCTGGAGAAAAAAAAGAAAAAAAAAAGCAATTTTACCCGGAAATTATGTCATTGTTCCCCGTAGGTGCTTTTCAGAAAAAATAGCGCCAACTTAATCCCACCGTCTTCGGCTTCCCCATCCGTATCTGCTCACATCACCTTCCAGAAACGGTCCCTGCATCACAAATACAACCGACACAGTTTTGGTGCTTCTGACAATTTTAATAGCAACATGTTGTTTCATCTGCAGGACTCATTTTCTCTCTACAAATAACATTGTTCATTTTTTTATTTCACCAACATTGACATCAAAGTCACAATACCGAACAAATATATGTGCATAATCCTTAAGGAAAAAAAAAGATCTGTACTTCACATAAACCTTTTGAAGAATAATACCATGCTGTTTACTACAAAATCGTTCAATCTATTCAATACATCTGTAAGAGAAACAAAAACAAAAAAATACATATTCAGTGAATATTACTCATATTGCTTGATTTCTACAATTGCAGCAGACGATTACTCAAAAACTCTTACTCTTCTGCACTCTTATGGATGCGGTGAATGTGCTATCATTGTCGCTGAATTCCTACTAGCTATCCCGTGTGGCTCTTTTCGTTTGGTTTAGAGGCATATTGAAGCAAATATCAAAGAAAATCCACTCTCAATCTCGATCTTCCTGCAATCACTGCATCAATAATTCATAATTAAAAAAAATAGAAAAAAAACCTGAACGAACGGCTCCAAAATCCCTAAGAATGAATATAAAAGAGTCTGAGTTGAGGCCAAATGTATAATCGGAAAAAATAAAGTTGAAATTCCAATACAATGAACCGATTGAAAGATTTCGGACAAGATTTTCGGAAAATTTTCATTGAGGTTTGAAACACGTGAGTTGTACAATATACATTTTTGGTAACAAATTTCTCAATCTTGATCTTCCTGCAATGCATCAATAATTCATAAAAGAGTCTGATTGTAATATTTTTAATCAAGAAAAACACCATCTTTGACATCATACCGAGCTTAAATTTATCGATCAAGAAATTTCTTCAAGTGTAACTTTGCTATCAAGTTACATAAAGTATACACATTTGAAGACCTCAAGCACTGATCATTTCATCCTGATCAAGTCACAAAGTTTGAATCACTTACTTGATTCATTCTTTCTTTTACAAGAAGTTTGCTGAAGACAGAGAAACATCTTTTGGGTGTCAAGAACTGTTTTTGATGGATCTGGTGAAGAGGCAATCTTACCCTTCAAGGACCAGTGGGATACTTTGGAGCAGCCATCCTACCTGTCTCAAGTGTTTAGTTTGTGAAGCCATAGTTATTGGTGAAGGACAAACAACTTAGGGATTTTTACAACTGCAACCTCAAAGCGCTCTAGTGAATTTCCTCCAACATCACAAGAGAAGAGTGGACTGACATGATTACACCACCTGGAACCACTATAAATCTTGCCTACTTTACTTTACTGCACTTACATTCTGCATTCTAGTTTATCAGCAAGATCACATCAACCTACTGAAACTAGCAACTGAATCACACACTTACACTACTTAGTATCCAATACTTAGTATCATTATTTTAACAACAAGTAATAAGGCTTAAATTAAATATTCCGCTGCAATGAATTCAGTAACATCAACAGTCAGCAGACTACTGATAGTTAGTAGGCTACTGACCTTGCTGAGTTTGTCAACTCTGAAAAGTTTTAAGTGTTATGTTTATTCACCCACCTCTAAACTTAACCAAAGCCTTTTCAAGGGACCAACAGTATATAATTGTATAGTAAAGTTTACTCAAAGCGGAGGTTTACAACTTTTTGTATATAACTCCTATCAAGAAAAAAAACTATTACTAATAGTAATAAGGATACTAAGAAAAATAAAGATGCTAATATAAACGATCTAAGAAAGCAAGTAGTTTTGGTACGGAATTACCAACAATCCGATTTTCGCCGGGGAATAATTAAGGGTTCTATC